>JAJPUD010020449.1:0-24709 GCA_023553655.1 Myrmecobius fasciatus | reverse complement strand
TTAAGGGAAATGAACCTTTTTAATGATCTGGAAAAATAAAATATTACCCAACACACTACAAAAAGAACAAAATGATGTTCAAGGAAATGTGTAATTTGGTTATTACCTGGAAGATTCCATAGAAATGCTATTTGAAAAATTAAAAAACATACCAAATTATTATTTCTGGGATAGAAATGACATATCATATTTGATAATTACTAGACATGTTTTGAGAATAGTTAAATTGATGTTTAACATATATAAAACTTTAATTCACTGCACCCTTGATTTTTTTAAATAAAAATTTTAAGATGGTTTTAAAAATCAGTGTCCTATCATTTCTTGTGGCTCATCAAGAACTTTTTTTTTCTTGTAATATCAGTAGTAGCAGTATACACAATCATGTTCTCAATTCCTGCTTGGCTATTAAATCTATTTTAGAAATTACAATTTCTTCAAAATTGTGTTAGGGGAAAACAAAAATCAAGGCATTAAAAATCCTCAGAGTTATAAAGCATTAGCAATTCATGCTCTTAGTTCCAACCACAGTGATTTATAATGCTGAATCCTTTGTGACTGACAGTAATTTTGGAAAGTTAAATTTCTTGAGGCTCCTTGAACTGACATTTCAGCCTAGAAAATCATCCCTTAGTGAGTAAAAATAGAATATACACCCAGTTAATGCCTTTCACTGCTTGCATCATTTTATTCCAAGTCTCCTGTAAGAACATTCTCAAGTCTAACTTATTGCCTAAGTAGAAGGATTGTACCTAGTTAGTGTATTTTAAGGGATTAGACAATTTACACAATAGTGAAAGAAGAGTGAGAATATTCTCTTAAGTTTTTCAGTAATAATTGTTTTCGGCAGTAGAAGGGTACTAGTGCTATTGTTGTTGGCATTTATCACAAAGTTCAAGTTATCCAGTTGAATAAGATGCAGTCAGTACCATGAAGAAAAGTAAAAAGAGATAACTTTGCAGGTGGAAAGATCCTTAAAGGCCATAAACTTTGCCTGACAAATGATCGAGATCATTCTTGAAAAGTGAAGTGATTGTCCCAAGATCAGAGAGCTTATTTAGACCAGATCTAGAAAAGTAATGGATGTTAAACAGAATGGAATCCAAGGTTATATGACAGCTAAAGGGAGAGGAACAAGTATTGTAAGTTGCCCAACTGAAGACAAATGGAAAGACCTAGAATACCTTACCTAATGTATTGAATATGCCATCTGAACAATTGAAAATTTCCTTAACTCAGTAACGTCATTTGCTAGTGAAATCTCAATCTCTATATGTTGAAATTTGTCTCCAACTCTCAGAATCATACAATTTCAGGGTCAGAAGGGGTAGAAAATGTCAATTAGTCCAACAGTGACCTGAACTTTGTTTCACATTAAAGGATTTGTAATTTAAGTTTTATCCAAAAAAATTCAAGGGAGGATATCCACTTTACTTTTTGATTGCTTTAATTGTTTTGATTTTTCTTCCTTATACCTAGTTGAAATATGACTATGTAATTCATCTTGCTGTCCTCAATTCTGCCCTCAGGAACCAAGCAGAGCAAACATAAGTAAACTTATTTGTGATAGCCCTTAGTTTTCCCTTCTCAATAATAAACATTCTCAACCTCTCCAGCTGATCTTTATAAGTAATACTTTCAAGGCTTTTAGATGCTCTATAATTTGTCAATGCCCTTTCCAAAAAAAAATGATAACCAGGATCAAACACAGAATTCAATATAGGGTCTGAAAATAACAGAATAGACTGAGTCTATTCCTGGGAATTAATCTTCTCTTTGTTGATCACAAATATATATTTACTTTCTTGGCTGCCACATCATACTACTATTTCCTATTATCATTTAATCCTCTAAACATTAGCTCTAATTATGTAACCCCTAAATTTTACTTGTTACTTTTTAAATCCAGGTTTAAGTACTTAGTTAAGTCCTTTTCTAGTTTTTTCTTTATATTTCTTATCTTATTTTTTATTGAGACAATTGGGGTTAAGTGAATTGCCAAGAGTCATGCAGGTAAGCAGCATTGAATACCTGAGACTGGATTTGAAGTCAGGTTTTTCTGAATTCAGGAGCAGTAATTCTATCCACTGCACCATCTAGCTTCCCTTATTTTATTTTTTATTTAGTGTTCTAAGTTATCAAGATCTCTTTGGATTCTGTATGTACCATCCAACTATTGTTTTAAAAAAATGTATAACAGTATAGGGTCAAGTCCCAATCTTCAAGTACAGATTAAAGGATAACTGGATACATTTTGTTTCCAATTTTTCAACAATTCAGAAGCTACTATACTATGCCTTCAAGATTCCCACATCTCTGCATGCTATCAGTAAGAGTAGTATGGTCATTTCTTCAAATATAATTAGGAGCTACTTTGCCCAACTTTATGCCAATAAATTTGATAATGTAAATGAAATGGAGGAATATCTACAAAAATATAGATTGCCCAGATTAACAGAAGAGGAAATAAATTATTTAAATAGCCCTATTTCAGAAAAAGAAATAGAAGAAGCTATTAATCAACTCCCTAAGAAAAAATCTCCAGGGCCAGATGGATTTACATGTGAATTTTACCAAACATTCAAAGAACAATTAATCCCAATACTATATAAACTATTCGAAAAAATAGGGAAAGAAGGCGTACTACCAAATTCCTTCTATGACCCAGATATGGTGCTGATAGGTAAACCAGGTAAGGAGAAAACTGAGAAAGAAAACTATAGACCCATTTCTCTAATGAATATTGATGCAAAAATTTTAAATAAGATTTTAGCAATGTGATTACAGAAAGCTATTTCCAGGATAATACACAATGACGAAGTAGGATTTATACCAGGAATGCATGGCAGGTTCAATATTAGGAAAACTATTAGCATAATCAATTATATTAATAACCAAATTAACAAAAGCCATATGATTATCTCAATACACTCAGAAAAAGCCTTTGATAAAATCCAACACCCATTCCTATTAAAAACACTGGAGAGTATGGGAATCAATGGGCTTTTCCTTAAAATAATTAGTAGTATCTATTTAAAACCATCAGCAAGAATCATATGTAATGGAGTCAAACTAGAATCATTCCCAATAAGATCAGGAGTGAAACAAGGTTGCCCACTGTCACCATTATTATTTAATATTGTCTTAGAAATGTTAGCTTTGGCAGTAAGAGAAGAAAAAGAGATTAAAGGAACTAGACTAGGCAATGAGGAAACCAAATTATCATTTTTTGCAGATGACATGATGGTATACTTAGAGAACGCTAGAAACTCAACTGACAAATAACTAGAAACAAGTCACAACTTTAGCAAAGTTGCAGGATACAAAATAAATCCATGTAAATCATCAGCATTTTTATATTTTACAATAAAGTTCAGCAGCAAGAGATACAAAAAGAAATTCCATTCAAAATAACTGTTGATAGTATAAAATGTTTGGGAATCTATCTGCCAAGGAAAAGTCAGGAAGTATAGGAACTAAACTATAAAACACTCTCCACACAAATAAAATCAGACTTAGTCAATTGGAAAAACATAAAATGCTCATGGGTAACCCGAGCGAATATAATAAAAATGACAATACTACCCAAACTAATTTACTTATTCAGTGCCATACCAATCAATCTCCCAAGAAATCATCTTACAGATCTAGAAAAATTAGTAGCAAAATTCATTTGGAAAACAAAAGGTCAAGAATTTCAAGAGAATTAATGAAAAAAAGGCTGATGATTGTGGACTTGCTGTACCAGATCTAAAACTATATTACAAATCAGCGGTCATCAAAACCATTTAGTACTCGCTAAGAAATAGAGTAGTCGATCAGTGGCATAGGATAGAATTACAGGACAAACTAGGCAATAATATAGCAATTTAGTCTTTGATAACCCCAAAGATCCCAGGTTTTGGGATAAGTGCTCACTATTTGACAAAAAGTGCTGGGAAAATTAGAAACTAGTGTGGAAGAAATTAGGGCTTGACACACATCTAACACCACATACCAAGATAAGATCTAAATGTGTTCATGATCTGGATATAAAGAGTGATATAATAAGTAAATTAGAGGAATATAATTTACCTCTCAGACTTATGGAGATGGAATAAATTTATATCCAAAGAAGAACTGCAACTCTTGACTGAACACCAGATAGATAACTTTGACTATATTAAGTTTAAAAGTTTTTGTATAAACAAAATCAATGCAGTCAGGATTAGGAGGGAAGCAATAAATTGGGAAATTATCTTTACATTTAAGGGTTCTGAGAAAGGTCTCATCTCTAAAATGTATAGAGTATTGTCTCATATTTATAAGAATTCCACCCATTCTGCCATTGATAATTGGTCAAAGGATATGAACAGACAATTTTCAGAAGATGCAATTAAAACTATTTGTAGTCATATGAAAAGGTGCTCCAAATCACTGTTGATCAGACAAATGCAAATTAAGACAGCCCTGAGGTACCACTACACACCTGTCAATTTGGCTAAAATGACAGGAAAAGATAATGATGAATGTTAGAGGGGATGTGGGAAGGCTGGGACACTGATGAATTGTTGGTGGAGCTGTGAACGGATCCAACCATTCTGGAGAGCAATTTGGAGCTATGCTCAAAAAGTTATCAAATTGTGCATACCCTTTGACCCAGCAACATTTCTATTGGGCTTTTACCCCAAAGAAATCATAAAGGAAGGGAAGGGCCCCACATGTGCAAGAATGTTTGTGGCAGCCCTTTTTGTAGTGGCTAGATATTGGAAACTGAATGGATGCCCATCAATTGGAGAATGGCTGAATAAATTATGGTATATGAATATTATTGAATATTATTGTTTTGTAAGAAACGACCAGCAGGATGATTTCAGAGAGGTCTGGAGAGACTTACACGGACTGATGCTGAGTGAAATGAGCTGAAACAGGAGATCATTATACACAAAAACAACAATACTATATGACGATCAATTCTGATGGACATGGCTCTCTTCAACAATTAAATGTTTCAAACCACTTCCAATTGTTCACTGAAGAAAGCCATATACACCCAGAGAGGTGGATGTGAAATGTGGAATACAACATAACATTTTCATGGTCTCAATTGATGTTTGCTTGCATTGTGTTTCCTTTCTCTGATTTTTCTTTCTTGTAGATACAATTTTTCTTGCACAACAATGATAAGTGAGGAAATATATATACATATATTCTATTTGTCAAGTACTTTAACATTCTTAACATGTAGTAGATATCCTGCCATCTAGGGGAGGGGTGGAGAGTAGGGAGAAAAAATTTGTAACAGAAAGCTTTGTAAGGGTTAATGTTGAAGAATTACCCATAAATATGTTTGGGAGTAAAAAGTAAAATAAAATAAAATGTAGTTTATAGATCACTTTCCTCACAATGATCTTATGAGGTAGGCAGTACAAAGTACTTTTTTCTTTTATAAATTTGGAAGTATAGGGTCAGGTATACTAATATCTTAGAGACATGCAGCAAATAAATATGAGAATCCAGAGCAGAATGCTCGTTTTTTTAACTCACATCTTCTGGCTCTAAGATATGTGTATAGGATTTAAATTTACCAGTATGGAAAGGCAAACTGTTGGTAGTCACAAGATTTCCAGATAACAAATTTTCTAAATATCAGAAAAGTATGAATGAAGATAATACCTCATAATCATTCAATTGTAAGAATATTATTAAATAGGCAATTTCATAGCACAATCAATACATTTTCAGATTTGAATCCAGGACAAGTCAAGCACAGACACTTAGGAGGTCTGTAAACCTGGTCTAGTTACTTAACATGTCTTTCTCCATTTCCCTATCTGTAAAATGAGTATGATAATGCCACCCACTTTCCATGACTACTGAGAGGAATAACTAAAATAATAAATATAAAAATGCAAGCCTTAACATGCTATATAAATGCTTCTTCTTATTAAAGCATGACATAAATGGGATTTGGAGATATCAGCCAGCATTTGGTAACAATGTAGATTGCTGTAAACATGTTAGCAAAAGTATAGTCTTGGGGTACTAGGTGGCACAGTAGATAGAGTTCTAGACCTAATGTGAGGAAAATCTGAATTCAAATCTGTTCTTGGATGTCTATTAGCTATGTGACCCTAGTTAGCTCATTTAACCTTATTTGCCTCGATTTCTTCATCTGTAAATCCAACTTAAGAAGGAAATGGCAAGAAACACTTGTACCTTTGCCAATAAAACCTCAAAGAAGACACTAAAATATTAACACATGATTAGAAACTACTAAATAACAACCAAAAAGTGATAAAAATGCTTTTGCATTTTTATAAAATTAGATTATTCCATTGTTGGGAATATAACAACAAAAAGGGGGGAGGGAATTCATCGGTACAAATATTATTTATTTATAATAACACAAAACAGAACCAGTCTGAATGATTAATAGTTGAAAACTATCTATTTCAATTTCACTTTGATATGCATTACTTTAGTTAAGAGGGAAATTGCTGGGCTATTCTGAATCTCAATTCATTCCTCTAACATAAATTCAATTTAATGTAATCCAATGAACATTTATTAATTAGCTGGTGAGTATGAAGCATTATGTTACGTTCTGGAGACACAAAAAGAGGCAAAAGATAGTTCCTTTCCTCAGAAACTAGAAGGGAATGGAGGACACATTATGCAAATGAATATATACAAAAATGAATAAATGAATATATAATGAATTTTTAAGTAGGCACAGAAAAAATATGAAATAGAGTAAAGGGAAATAAGAAGGGATTGTAGAGACATGCTATAAAAGACAAGCTTTTTTTTTTGAAACTTCAAAATAACCCAAGGGGGGTGTCAATGGTCCGATAAAAGATTAAAAATAAAGAATTTTGATTAGCTGGTACTTAATGTCTTATGAACTTATCAAAGAATTCTTCTTTATATCTGTGTATTTGCATGCACATGTGAGAATGTGTATATGTACTGCCCATACATATGTGATTTTAATGAGAAAAATATATCTGACAGTCTCCCAATTATGTATATATCATGTCTTGAAGATTATTGTTATATTTCTTAATTCCGTAAACTATTCATTAGAGCCTTTTTTTTTTCTTTCCTTGCAATCTAATATGTGGGACCACTGTCACAAAAGTTCATGAGTTATTTACGGTCTGCATTTAAACAGCACTGCTTAGTAATCACAGCCTAATGGAGCTGCCCCAAGAGAATATAACAGCATACTTTCTTGGAGGAACAATATCAAGCTGTACAACAATCAGACCTTGAACATTATTGTTTTCTTTAGTAGCTGGCTTACATGAAGTCTTTTTTTTTTAAAGGAAAAAATTTCCTTATCAATTACTTCTACCACTTATATAAAAGGATAAAGGATAGCCATATTGTAAGTGATTTTCCAATTCTACATCAGAGATTTGGACACCAAGTGAATGGCTTTGCCCTAGACACCTGCCGTCAATCTCTTAAAAGGAGAGCTCCCAGAGTCAAATTCCTGGCTTCACAAAGAACTCCAAAGAGGGAAAGGTTAAATAATAGCAAGAACTACTTTGTTTTTATGAGGAACCCTGGGATGCACTTAACATTGTTTCAATTTAAATGCGGGGATACATTTCAAATTTATGATTAAGGAACTCATCTAGTGACATAAGCATAAATAATAACCAAAGAGGGGTGAATTAAGTAAAACAGAGAAAGAAGGTAAAGATTTACCAATTCCTCAGACAGAGGGAAATCAGGCTTTAGGTAAAAGGGGCATGAAGCTGCATTGTTTTTAAATTTATTGTATCTTCTGCACTTGTCTAAATAAACAATTGTGCATTTAACAAGGAGGTTAAAACAATTAGGTTTGGGAAAGGATATATCCAGATTCTATACTTAAATAAGCATTTCTTTTACAAAGAATTTCTAGTATTTTATAAAGACCTCCTAGCATGAGTAGGACCACTAGGAAAAAAAATGTTTTTTTAAAAAAGCAGATAGTGTATCTGTTGGCTTAAGAAAAACTTTAAGCACTTTTTCTGCATTATATTTAGAACCCCAAAAGTCTTGCGTTTTAAAAATTGTGATATCAAGGTAAGGCTGAAAGACAAACTGGACAATATAATTGACCACAGAAGGGAGGAAATAAAAAACACAGCAAATTTTACTATTCCTGACAGATAAAGTGAAATAGTAGGTGGTATAGTAGATATATGTCTAAGGCCTAGGGTCAGAAAGACCTAAATTAAAATCTAGCATTAGGCACTTACTAGCTGTGTGGTCCAGGCAAAATAATTTAACCCTTTATTCAATCTCAATTTCCTTATCTGTAAAATAAACGTGAGAAAGAAATGGCAAACTACTTTTATCATTATGAAAAAAAAACCAGAAAGGGTCATAAAGAAATAGATATGACTGAAAAATGACTATACAATTAGAACAACATCAACAGATAATGGGAAACAGGATCTAGAGTAGCTGACTCTGGGAAGCTGATTCTTGTCCAGTGACTGCAGCAGAGACTAGGTGTATTTTTCTCAATGATAATGTTAGCAAATAAATATAATATAGAAGAAATACTTTTGGTGAGTGACAGGAAAGAAGCAGAGCATATCAGAGAGAAGTGTTGTGCCATGAATATGGCCATTTATTGGATAAGCATAAAGTAGATTTTTCTTTTGCTATAGATTGAAATAGATATTATCTGTGGGATTTTTGTTATTGTTATTGTTCGTTTTCCAACTATGTATTTCTGTGATGCTGATAATTGTGCTTACAATGCTAACATAGAAATCATGGCACAGAAAAGATATGAACAGACAAATTTCAGATGAAAAATGTGAAGTCATTTTGTGTCATATAAAATTTTTTTCTAAATCATTATTGATTAGAAAAATGTAAATTAAGAGAACTCTGAGGTACCACTTCCCACCTCTCAGATTGGCTAAGATGATGATAAAAATGATGAAATTTGGAGTGGATGTGGGAAAATTGAGACAGTAACACATTGTTGGTGGAGTTGTAACCTAATCAACCATTTTGGCAAGCAATTTGGGACTGTGATTCAAGGACTATCTCTTTGATCCTATAGTGTCTCTATTGAATCTGTATCCCAAAGAGATCCTTAAAAAGAGAAAAAGAAAAGGAGTAAGATGGAAGAGAGGACACACATTTTTTTTCTGACCTTCTTTGATGACCCTCAGACTAAATAGCATATTCAGACTTGGAATTAATTCTGGACTAGCAGAATCCATAAATATTGGGACAGTGCAACAAATTACCAGCAGAAGATAATTTTGAAGCTCTCCAGAAAAGGTCTGCTTCAATCTGACAGTAAGGGAGGCCAAGCACAAGTAGGCCAAGCTCAGACACTGAGTGTAGGCAACACAGCCTGGGGAGGTGGGGCATCTGCTTGCTGGAGAATCTATAGGGAGAAATCTACAATGGTGTTGGTTGCTCTGTCCTGGGTACAATCCAGTAGATCAGCAGAGAAGTTATAAAGTGGTGCTCAACACAAACACAAAAGGTAAATAGAGAACCCCCCAAATTCCAGAATTCCATGTGACTTTGCCATGTCACACACCCAGCACCTGAAGTCAATCAGCACAGCTATTGTCACCTGTAGAGAAAGCTTTGACAATCTCCCTTCCCCTAAAAGCAGATCTCAATTAAAAAAAATGAGTTAAAAGGCAAAAAGAACCTTGAATATAGATAGTTTTTATTTTGAAAGAGAAGAACAGATTTCAAACCCTTAGGAGACTAAAAGTAGATTATCTCCAGATGAAGCCCCAAAGGGTGATGTAAATTGGTTCCCATCACACAAGGTTCTCCTAGAAGAAATTGTAAAAGATCTTAAAAGAGAAGTGAAAGAAAAATGGGGAAAGGAAATGAGAACTTTACAAGAGGGTTTGAAAAAGAGAAATTATCTGAAGAAAATTCATTACAAAATAGACAGTGAAATGGAAGCATATAATTCCTTAAAAAACAGAGTTGACAAAATTTAAAAAAAAACTCCCTGAAAAACAGACTTTGTGAAATGGGACAAAAATACTTAGGAAAAAAGAACTCATTTAAAAATTCAATTGGAGAAATACAAAAAGAAGTAAAAAAAGTAAATGAAGAAACAATTCACTAAAAATCAGAACTGAACAAATAGAAATGAATGACTCAATGAGACATCAACAGTCAAGCAAAGCCAAAAAAAAAGAAAAAGAAAAAAAAAAAAACTGTGTAATACCTACTTGGGAAAACAACTGACCTGGAAAATAGATCTATGAGAGACAGTTTAAGGATTATTGGACTTCCAGAAAACCATGATGAAAAAAGAGCCTAGAAACTATTTTCCAGGAAATCATCAAAGAGGACTGCCCTGATGTCATAGAATCAGAAGGCAAACTAGCCTTTGAAAGAATTCACCAAACACCTCCTGAAAGAGACCCCAAAATTAGGACTCCAAGGAATATCATGACTAAATTTCAGAACTATTGGAGCAAGGAAAAATATTAAACAGGCAGGAAAAAAAATCAAATACTGAGGAACCACAATAAGGATTACCCAGGACCAGCTTCCAACTTAAAGGATCTAAGGGCCTGATATCTGATATTACCAAAGGCAAAGGAAGTTGGAATGCAGCCAAGAGTAAACTACCCTACTAAACTAAGCATTTTCTTGATGGAAAAGGAGACAGACATTCAACCAAATGGGTGAATATCATTTATTTTCGATGAAAAGACCAGAGCTGAACAAAAAAAATTGACTTCCAAATACAGAACTCAAAAGAAGTATAGAAGATTATAAGAAAAACACTCTTGAAAACTGTGCCTTTGTTATGGGTATAAATAGATAGTGCATGCATAATTTGATTCTACTGTTAAAACATAAAAAGGAAATAGAGGTACAAATGGGATTATATCAGAAAAAGGGTAAAATGAAGGCAAAATGAGGAAAATTACATCCCACAAAGAGGCAAAGAAAACCTATTATAATTGACGGAAAGAAGAGAGGTAGATTAACATTGTGTGAATCTTAGTCTCATTAAATTTGGCTGAAAGAATGAATATTAGACATATTTGGTTTCACAGAGAAACTTCTCTCACCTTATAAGAAAGGGGAAAGGAAAGGAGTAGGCTGAGAGAAGGGAAAAGAGAAATAGGGGAAAGGTATAGCAAAGAGAGAGGGCCTCTAAAGGGGGAGGGCTGTTTGAGGAAAGTGGTGCTCATAAGTAAAATACTGTGGAGGAGAGAAAGGGAAAAAAGAGACAGAAAAGTATAATTTGGAGGATTTTTTTCTAAACACTTATTTGCATAAAATAGTGGATGAGAAGATCAATGAATTGGGCTTACAACTAAAAAAGCTAGAAAAAGAACAAATTAACCTCCCCCCATTCAAATACCAAGACTGAAATTGTAAAAATAAAAGGATAGATTAATAAAATTGAAAGTAAAAAAAAACTATTGAATTAACAAATAAGATTGAATTTGTTTTATGAAAACACCAACAAAATAGATAAACATTTATTTAATTTAATTAGAAAAAAGAAAGAGGAAAACCAAATTGTTAGTCTCAAAAATGAAAAGGCAGATCTTTCCACCAATGAAGAGGAAATTAGAACAATAATTAGGAGTTGCTTTGCCCAACTTTATGCCAATACATTTGATAACCTAAGTGAAATGGAGGACTACCTACAAAAATAAAGATTGCCCAGATTAACAGAAGAGGAAATAAATTAATTAAATAGTCCTATTTTAGAAAAAAATCTTGGAGCAAGCTATTAATTAACTCCCTAAAAAAATCTCCAGGGCCACATGTATTTACATGTGAATTTTACCCAATATTTAAATAACAATTAACTCCAAAACTATAAAAACTGTTTGAAAAAATAGGGAAAGAAGGTCTCCTACCAAATTCCCGTTAAGACAGTCATAGTAGTGGTATCTAAACCAGATAAGATGAAAACAGAGAAAGAAAATGATAGACTGATTTCCTGTATGAATATTGATGCAAAAATCTTAAATAAAATATTAGCATCAAGATTACAGAAAGTCATCCCCAGGATAACACACTATGACTAAGTAGGATTTATATTAGGAATGCAGGGCTGGTTCAATATTAAGAAAACTATTTGCATAACTGACACTATCAATAAACAAATTAATAAAAAGTCATTATATAAATAGATGCAGAAAAAGAATTTTACAAAATCCAACATCCATTCCTATCAAAAAACACTAGAGAGTATAGGAATAAATTGACTTTTCTTTAAAATAGTCAGTAGCATCTATTTAAAACCATCAGTAAGCATCATATATAATGGGGACAAACTAGAACCATTCCCAATAAGATCAGGGGTGGCACAAGATTGCCCACTATCACCATTATTATCCAATATTGTATTAGAAGTGCTAGCTTTGGCAATGAGAGAAGAAAAAATAGATTAAAGGAATTAGAGTAAGTAATGAGCAAACCCAAATATCACTCTTTGCAGATGATATGATGGTATACTTAGAGAACTCTACAGAATCAAGTAAAAACTATTAGAAATAGTGCATAACTTTAGCAACATTGTTGGATACAAAATAAATCCCTATGAGTCATCAGCATTTTTATACATCGCTAACAAAAATCCAAGAAGAAATATGAAGAGAAATTCAATTTAAAATTACTGTCAATCATATAAAATATTTGGGAAACTATCTGACAAGAAAAATCAGGAACTATATGAGTAAAACTACAAAATGCCTTCCCCACAAATAAATTCAAATATTAATGGGAAAAATATCAAATACACTTGAATAGGTCAAACAAATATAATAAAAATGACAATACTACATAAACTAATCTATATATTTAGTGCTATACCGATCAAACTTCCAAGAAACTATTTTACTGACCTAGAAAAAAATAACAATAAAATTCATCTGGAAGAACACAAGGTCCAGCATTTCATGGGAATTCATGAAAAAATGCAAATCAAGTGGCATAGCTATAGCATATCTAAAACTATATTATAATGTATTGATCATCAAAACCATTTGGTACTGGCTAAAAAATAAAGTATTTGATCAGTGGAATGGGTTAGGTTCACAAAACAAAATAGTCTATAGCAATTAAGTTTTTAACAAACCCAAAGACCCCTGTTTTTGGATCATAATTCTCTATTTAATAAAAATTGCTGGGCAAATTGGAAACTAATATGGCAGAAACTAGGCATTGACCCACATCTAACACCTTATCCCAAGAAAAGTTTGAAATAGGTTCATGATATAGACATAAAGAATGATATTATAAACAAATTAGAAGAACATAGGATATTTTACCTCATAGACTTTTGAAGGAGGCAGGGATTTGTGACCAAAGAACTGGAGATCAATATTGATCACAAAACAGATAAATTTGATTATCTTAAGTCAAAAAGATTTTGTACAAACAAAATGAATGCAGATAAGATTAGAAGGGAAGCAATAAATTGGGAAATCATTTTTACATTCAAAGATTGTGATAAAAGCCTCATTTCTAAAATATATAGAGAATTGACTCAAATTTATAAGGATTCAAGCCATTCTCTAATTGACAAATAACCAAAGGATATGAACAAGCAATTTTCAGATGAAGAAATTGAAACTATTTCTAGTCATATGAAAAGGTGTTCTAAATTACTATTGATCAGAGCAAGGCAAATTAAGACATAACAAACCTCTCAGATTGGCTAAAATGACAGGAAAAGATAATGAAGAATGTTTGAAGGGATGTTGGAAAAGTGGGACACATGCATTGTTAGGGGAATTGTGAACAGATCGGGCCATTCTGGAGAGCAATTTGGAACTATGCCAAAAGAGTTACCAAACTATGCATACTCTTTGACCCAGAAAATTATTCTACTAGGTTTCTATCCCAAAAAGATCTTAAAGGAGGGAAAAGGACCCATATGTGCAAAAATGTTTGTGGTAGCCCTTTTTATAGTGGCAAGAAATTAGAAGCTGAATAGATGCCCAGCAGTTGGAAAATGGTTAAATAGATTATGGCATATGAAGGTTATCAAATATTATTATTCTTTAAGAAATGACCAACAGTATTATTTCACAGAAGGCTGGAGAAACTTACATGAAATGATGCTAGTGAAATGAGCACAACCAGGAGATCATTATACACAGCAAAAACAAGATTATACAATGTTCAATTCTGATGCTGGCTCTCTTCAACAATGAGTTGATTCAAACCAGCTCCAATTGTTCAATGATGAAGAAAGAGATTTACATCCAGAAAGAGTATTGTGGGAACTGAGTGTGGTTTACAATACAGCATTTTCACTCTTTTTGTTGTTTGCTTCCATTTTAATTTGCTTCTCTTTGTTTCTCGTGCAGCATGATAATTGTATAAATATGTATAAATATATTGGATTTAACATATATTTCTACCATTTTAACATTTAATGCATGACTTGCCATCTAGGGGAGAGTGTGGGGTTAAGGGAGGAAATTGGAAGACAAAGCTTTATAAGGGCTAATGTTGAAGAATGGTCCATGCATACGTTTTCAAAAATAAAAATCTTTAATAAAAAATGCATTGAGTTGAAACGGTGGATTAAGAATAGAAAAAAAGGGATTCATGTTTGCAAAAATATCAGCCCGTTTTGTAGTGATAAGTAACTGGAAAATTAGTGGGTGTCCATTAGTTGGGGAATGGCTGAATAAGTTGTGGTATATGGATGTAGTGGAATATTATTGATGTATAAGAAATAATCAGCAAAAAGATTTCAGAAAGAACAGGCAAGACTTACATGAATTGATGCTAAGAGAAATGAGTAGAAAGAAGATAACATTTTATATAGCAACAAGAAGATTATGTGATAATCTACTGGCATGGACTTAGCTCTTTTCAACAATGAGGTGATTAATGGTAATTCAAATATACCTGGGAAGGGGAGAGCCATCCACATACAGAGAGAGGATCATATTGACTGAATGTGGATCACAACATAATATTTTCAGTCTTTTTGTTGTCATTGTTTCCTTGTTTTTATATCAGCTTTTTTTCAATTTTGATCTGATTTTTCTTGTGTAGCATCATAAATGTGGAAGTATGTCCACATATAAGAAGAGTTGCGAATGTTTAACCTTTACTGGATTACTTGCTCTTTAGGGAAGAAGGGGAGGAAAGAAAAAAGGGAATACATTTTGAAACACAAGATTTTGCAAGGGTGAATATTGAAAATTATTTTTATGTATTTTGAAAAATAAAAAGCTATTACAAAAATCATGTGACACAAAATCATGACTTTACTAACACATAGAATCTTGGAGATTAAAGGGACCTCATTAAATTTATTTTTCAACCCATACCTGAATAAAATTACCATTTACATTATGCCTTTACTGAAAGAGATGAAGCAAAATACTTGTTTATATAACTCCTTTC
Organism: Myrmecobius fasciatus; assembly: GCA_023553655.1. NCBI lineage: Eukaryota > Metazoa > Chordata > Mammalia > Dasyuromorphia > Myrmecobiidae > Myrmecobius > Myrmecobius fasciatus. Next base: position 9,328 of record JAJPUD010020449.1, on the reverse strand, counting down.
CATTTTCACCTTCATAATTTTTAAAGTTTCTCTCTTCTATCAATTATATCAATCCTAAACCTGCCTTAATACAACTAGTATCTGTTGGTCATAATTATGCCTTAAAGAGACAATCAGGAAAAGGCTAATGCCTCTTCAAGCTTGAACCTATTATGTCCTTGAAAATAAGTATTATATACTACTCTGAAGTATTTTCTCTAGGTCACATGCTCTATTCCTTCAACTGATTCTCAAATGTCATTTATTTTAATTTTTTACAGTGTGATCTTTTTAATTTTTTTCTTTAAAAAAGCATAGCTTCTGTTTTCAAAATATATTCAAAGATAGCTTTCAACATTTGCCCTTGGTATGAAAAATCTTGGATTCCAAATTTTTCTCCATTCCTTCCTCCACCTCTTATAAATAGCAACTGATCCAATATAAGTTAAACATGTGCAATTCTTCTATACATATCTTCACATGTATCATGTTGCCCAAGAAAAATCAGATTCAAAATGAAAAATAAAAGAGAAAGAAAGCAAAAAACAAGCAAACAACCGAAAGATGAAAATACTGTGCTGTGTTCCAAATTAAGTCCCCACAGTCCTCTTTCTGGATGCAAATGGCTCTCTTCAAAATGAAGAAGTCTATTGGAATTGCCCTGAATTGCTTCACTGGTGAAAAGAGCCACACACCAGCCCTGAAGTCAGGAGGACCAGAGTTAAAATGTGACCTCAGATACTTAACACTTCCTAGCTCTGTGACCCTGGGCAAGTCGCTTAATCCCAATTGCCTCACCAATAAATAAGTAAATGATTAAATAAATAATAATAATGGAAAGAGCCACATCTATCAGAATTGATCACCGAATAATCTTTTTGTTTACAATGTTATCTTGATTTGACTCACTTCACTTAGCACCAGTTCATAAAAATCCAGGCATTTTTGAAATCTTCTTGTTGATAATTTCTTATAGAACAATAATATTCCATAATATTCATATGCCATAACTTATTCAGCCATAACCCAACTGACAGATACCCACTCTGTTTCCAGTTCTTTTCCATTACATAAAGGGCTGCTATAAGCATTTTTGCACATGTGGGTCTTTACATCACTGTTTGATACCCATTTGGGCATAGTTTCAAATTGTACTTCAGAATGGTTGGATCAGTGCCCAATTCCATCAACAATGTATTAGTGTCCCAGTTTTCCCATATCCTCTCCAACATTTATCATTTTTCTTTTCCTAGAAAAGAATCCTATCCAATGTGAGAGGGGTGAAGTGGTACCTCAGAGTTTTCTTAACTTGCATTTCTCTGATCAATAGTGATTTAGAGCCCTTTTTGATATGACAAGAAATAGTTTCAATTTATCTGAAAATTGTCTGTTCATATCTTTAACCATTTTTCATTTGGAGAATGTTTTTTTTTATTTTTACAAATTTGAATCAATTCTCTATCTTAGACATAAAGTCTTTATCAGAACCCTTGCATGTAATTTTTTTTCCTTTTACCATGTTCTCTTTAAGAGTTTCCCCCACTTTTATCAGTGTCCTTCCTAAAACATTGCAGACAAAGGTAAGGACAATATTTCAAATGTGAAATGTAGTCTGATTGGGAGTTATTAATGTATGAGACTCATCTCTCCCTTTACCTTAATCCTATATTTCTCAGTATAGCCCAAAGTTTACTTAAGATAACTTGGTTGCCCTATTTTTCCAGTGGAACCTAATATTTTTCAGCAGAACCATTTTTGAATTGCTTTTCCTCTCATTGTAGTTATGAGTTTTAAAAAATCCATTGTAACATTTTATATTTATCTATTCACTATTTCATCATATTAACATTGACCCAATATTCAAGCTTTTCAAAATATTTTTAAACATTGTCTTTCTATCCAGTGTGATAAATAAGTTAATCAAGGAATTTCATTTCATTTAAATTTAAGAGAATCATATTCAAAAAACAGAGAACACAAAGAGAGATCAACTGAACAATAAACATTTATTAAGTGCTTACTGTAAACCAGACACTGTGGAAAGTACTGGAAAGATTGCACAACATTAACCTGAGTGATTGGAACCATGATATATGAGAATATGGTGAGAGAGAACCTTGCTACCTTGAATGAACTAAATTGTTCTAAATGAATTACATTCAAAATATACATATTCTATTTTCACAATAAAATATATTGGATAAATTTTAAATATCACCAAATTTCTCACAGTACCTTTAATCCATCTTTCACCTCATAGAAACAACCCATGTAACAAATAATATTTTTTAAAAAGGAAATGAAAAGAAAAATCACCAATACATCTAAAACTGCAAATGTTTTCAAAGGACCACATGCAATGTACTATCACTTCTGCAAAGGAGGTAAGGCTGGAATTTCTTCTCTTTTCATTTTTTGCAATAAATTTGTACCCAAAATATTCACTGTTTAAAAATAATTTATAGTTGTTCTATTTATTATTGCAATAACTGCATATATTATTTTCTTGCATTTAATTTATTTCTTCTGCATAACTCTATATAAAATTTTACATGCTTTTTTGTTTTATTTTGCAGCACAATAATTAATATTTCCTTATATCTATCTGTTACAATTTTTAGTGATTCTTCAATTATTAAGTATTAAAATGTAAATTAATTCCTAATTTTTTTATTTTACTGAAATAGTCAATTCATAACTTTAGCTTTTAAATTATTCTTTATTTCTAAAGAAGTCTTTTATATTAATATATCAATATTTTGAATTGATTTCTCAATCTCAACATATTTTATTAATTTTTAGTAATGTGGAATACAAATCCTCTTTCTCTTGGCATCTCTTTGTTATGTTATCCTTACAGAGAAATGTTTTTGATTTGTGATGATTGATTTATTTACTGTAGGTTATCTATTGTGAGGTTTGTGTTTCAGGCTTGTTCCTATACCATCACATGAATATTATTTCTTTTTCACCATTATCTTTCTGTACTTCATGGTTGAACTTATGTTTGTTTTTTATTGATATTGTTATTAACATTTCTCAGTTGAAATACTTAAAATCCCCTTTCCACTCCTCAGCTATTTATACTGTCAATAACTTTCTATATGATATTCTCTTCTATCTAAGTTTTTGAGACATGAATTTATCCTGAGTCATTCCTGAGAACAAAGAACTCCATTCTCTCCTTTTATTTGACCATTCCTCAATATCGTTTCGTGGATCTTTGTCCAGATTGTGCCTGGTAGTGATAAATGCCCCACAGTGATCTCTTCTTAGTCCTCTTCTCTTCTTCAATACTGTTTCATTGGAGTAATCCCATCACTTCCTGTGGATTCAATTATAATCTCTAAAGATCCTCAGTTCAATTTTTTTTTAACCTGAACTGTTTCTTGATCTCATAATTCATATTTTCAATTATCTATTAAAATATTTAACCTTATTTTTTCCATAGGCATCTTAAACACAACATGTTCAAAACAGAACTTATTTTCACATTCTAGATCTTTTTTGCTGTTCACAGCTTCTCTATTATGATGCTTCTGAGTGTACTACCATGTTCCCAGTTTATGAACTCAGTGGCATCTTCTCCCTCCCTGCCTTCCTTTTTCCCTCCTTTTTTTCTCCCTCCTTCTTTCTCTTTACCTGTCTTTACCCTATCAGATTCTATCACTTACAAGACCTATTCATGCTATTTTCATAATACAGATGAATTTTGCTTCTAGTAAACCCTGACAGAGCAAATACTTTGATTTAGACATTCAGGAGTTTACTGCCAAATAATTGCTATAACCTATTATTTGATTTTCCTATTTCAAGTCTCTAATTCAAGTTTATTCTCCAGTCAGATATCAAAATAAAAATAATAAATTACATATAAATAAGACAGATATATAGAGAGATTAATAGATAGGTGATGGATAAACAGATATAGATCCTTCAAGTGTAGATCTGACTATTACCTTCCCCACTTAATAAACTCTAGTAACATCTTATCATATTAACACCAATTATAAAGTTCTGTTTGACATTCAAATCCCTTTATAATCTGTTTACCTCATTTTTGCTGACTTCTTATCCCTAAACCCAACCCCTATTCCATGAATTCTTTGATGCTATAACTCTGGCTTCTTTGATCTTCCTTGAACAAGATATTCCATATCTAAACATTAGGCTTTTTTACTGTATGTTTTTCTGTATTTATATATATATATATATATATATATATATATATATATATATATATATTCCTCCTTTTTGGTTTTCCTAATTTCTTTCATGTGCCTGATAAAAAACCCTTTTCAAGTCCTCTCAATATTAGTGACTTCATTTACTGCTTAAATATACTTTATCCTATATATTACTTTTTTTTTTACATATATGGTTTCTTATTGTCATCTCTTCTGCTCTGTGAACACCATGGGAAGAAGTACTACCATTCTCCTTTTGGTGAGGATAGTTTCCCCAACAATTAGCAGAGTGCCTGACACTTAAAAATGCTTATTAATTTTCTAACTGACTATCGTCATTTTTAACCACAAATATGTCCTTGTTTTTAGTGTGTCCATTCCCCTAAGGGCAAATTATTTACTTCTTTCCTTTTTATTTAATTTTCTTACATATCTGTTTTCTAGGGTATTTATAAGGAAATTATTTTCTCCAGCCACATAGTCTGAAGTAATATTTTAATGGTCTCTTTTAAATTGACTATTCATGTTTTATCATTGAAAGTTATGTTGGGGGAGGCGGAGCCAAGATGGTGAACTGCAGACATAATTCTCTGTGAGCTCCTGAGACCTTCCCTCAGACCCAGACAAATTGAGCCTTTGAAACTGGCTCTTGAGTGAGGGCTCCATCAAACACTTGGAGTACAATGCACTTCTATCAAAAATCTATTTTGAGAATGTGAGAAGGGGGCAGAGCCAAGATGACGGAGTGAAAAGGTGACTTTCTGCCTCTCCTCCGATCTTCTCTCAAATCAACAATAAAATAAGCCTCTGAACTGATCTTCAAGTCAACAAACTCAGAAATATTTGGAAACTGCTCTCTGGAGAACTTCATATCAGGTTAGTCTGACTGGGACAGAGAGATAAATAGACTAAATCTGTGTAGGCCGGAAGTGAGGGTGGGACTCAGCTCAGCTCATCCTGGCAGAAATTCCAAACTCCAAACTCCAAATTCCAAACACCTGGAGTTTATCTGAGGCACTCGGGACACTCTGCCCTGATTGGGGGCAGGTGTTCTGGCAGACTTGCCTTGTTTAAGGAGTAATTCGGGCTTAGTCCTAGCCCCCACCGGCCCAGCACCTTAAGTTAACTCGCCGAAGTGCCCCAGGGCAAAGCTTTTCAGCCGCTGTTTTTTTACCCTACCTTAAAGAGATATCCACGCTGTCTAAAAAAATGAAGAAGCAAAAGAGAGCTCTCACCATAGACAGCTTTTATTAAGGCAAAGCAGCATTGACCCCATATACTGAGGTTCCTTTAGATAAAATACCAGAAGAAGGTATTAAAGACCATCACTGGTCACTTTTTCAAAAGACCTTTTTGGAAGATTGCATAAAGAACCTCAAAAGAGAGCTGGAGGATAAATGGGAAAATAAACTGAAATCAGTGCAAGAAGGATACAATATCTTGCAAGAAGGATATGATGCCCTGCAAAAGAGATAGGAAAAAGACACCAATTTATTGAAAAATAAAATTAGTGAAGTGGAAAAAGAGTGCAATGAACAAATTGGCCAGTTACAAAAGGAGCTTAAAAAGGTAACTGAAGAAAACAACACTTTACAAATAAGAATTGAACAAATGCAAGTGAATGACTCAATAAGACTTCAAGAATCCGTCACACAAACACAAAAAAATGAAAAATTAGAAGAAAATATGAAATATCTCCTAGCAAAAACAACTGACTTGGAAAACAGATCTAGGAGAGACAATCTAAGGCTTATTGGACTTCCTGAAAGCCATGATGAAAAAAAGAATCTCAACACTATCTTCCAGGAAATCCTGAAAGAAAACTGCCCTGAGATTGTAGAATCAAAGGGCAAAATCACCGTTGAAAGAATTCACCGATCACCTCCTGAAAGAGACCCCAAAATTAAGACCCCAAGGAATATTGTGCCTAAATTTCAGGACTATAGCACCAAGGAAAAGATTCTGCTAGCAGCTAGAAAGAAACAATTCAAATACCAAGGAACAATAATTAGAATCACACACGATCTGTCAGCCTCCACATTGAAGGATCGAAGGGCCTGGAACCAGATAGAAGGAAGGAACTTGAATTACAGGCAAGAATAACCTATCCAGCTAGAATGAGCATTATCCTCCAGGGAAGAAGATGGTCATTCAATGATATAGGTGAATTTCACCTGTTTCTATTGAAAAGACCAGATCTGAAAAAAAAATTTGACCTCCAAACACAGAATGCAAGAGAAGCATAAAAAGGTAAAAAGGAAAGGACTCTTGAGAACTTTATTTTTACTAGGGAGATACTTAAAGTTTGGGAGTATGATTAACTAGATATTACTTTGACAATATGAAAAAGAGAACTAGAGGGGAAAAGGTCATACTGGGGAAAAGAGGGAAAAGTGGTAAAATAAGATCTAAAAAAGGAGGTAAAAACAAGGTAAAATCACTTGAAGAGGCAAAGAAAACCTAATATAATTGAGAGAAAGAGGAGAGGGAGATGAGCATTGTGTAAAACTTACTCTCATTAGGTTGGGCTCTAAAAGTGTATATCAGACATTTGATATCACATAGAAACTTGTCTGTTGCTAGAGGGAAGTGGGAGGGAAAGGAGGAAAAGTAAGGTATAAACTAATAGAAGGGCAAATAGAAGAATCAGGGGAAATGAGTATAAACAGGGGGAGGGGATCTAAAGGGTGGAGTATTGTTTGGGGGAGGGGGTCATCAAAAGCAAAGTACTGAGGAGGGGGGAAGAGAGAAAGGGGAAAGGAAAAGGGAAAACATAACTTAGGTAAATAAGATGGCAGGAAATAAAGAATTAGTTATTCTAACTGTGAATGTGAATGGGATGAACTCTCCCATATAAACGGAAGCAGATATCAGACTGGATTAAAAACCAGAATCCCACAATACGTTGTCTACAAGAAACACATCTAAAACATACTGAAACATACAGGATGAACGTAAATTGCTGGAGCAGTAAATATTATGCTTCAGGTGAAAAAAAAAAGCAGGGGTAGAAATCCTTATCTCAGATCAAGTAAAAGCCAAGATAGATCTAATCAAAAGAGATAAGGAAGGAAACTATATTTTATTAAACAGTACCATAGATAATGTAGCAATATCTATACTAAATATATATGCACCAAGTGCAATAGCACACAAATACCTAGGGGAGAAATTAAGAGAGATGCAAGAAGAAATAGACAGCCAAACTATACTAGTGGGGGATCTCAAACTTGCTCTCTCAGAATTAGATAAATCAAACTACAAAATAAACAAGAAAGAAACTAGGGAGATAAACCAATTGTGAGAAAAGTTAGGTATGATAGATCTATGGAGAAAGTTGAATGGAGACAGTAGAGAGTTTACTTTTTTCTCAGCAGTCCATGGAACCTATACAAAAATTGACCATGTGTTAGGGCATAAAAACCTTAAAATCAAATGCAGAAAGGCAGAAATAGTAAATGCATCCTTTTCAGATCATGATGGAATAAAAATCACATGCAATATAAGGCCAGGAGAAAATAAACCAAAAGTTAATTGGAAATTAAATAATCTAATCCTGAAGAACGAATGGCTGAAAGAGCAAATCATAGACACAATCAATTATTTCATCCAGGAGAATGACAATAAGGAGACAACATACCAAAATATGTGGGATAAGGCCAAAGCCGTGATAAGGGGCAATTTTATATCTCTAGATGCTTACTTGCATAAAACAGAGAAAGAAAAGATCAATAAATTGGGCTTATTATTAAAAAAAATAGAAAAAGAACAAATTAAAAACCCTCAATTAAATACCAAATTGGAAAATCTAAAAGTAAAAGGAGAAATTAATAAAATTGAAAATAAGAAAACTATTGAGTTAATAAATAAAACTAAGAGTTGGTTCTATGAAAAAACTAACAAAATAGATAAGCCTTTAGTTAATTTGATAAGAAAAAGGAGAGAGGAAAATCAAATTGTTAGTCTCAAGAATGATAAGGGAAAACTTTCCTCCAATGAAGAGGAAATTAGAGCAATAATTAGGAGTTACTTTGCCTAACTTTATGCCAGTAAGTTTGATAATCTAAATGAAATGGAGCAATATCTACAAAAATATAGATTGCCCAGGTTAACAGAAGAGGATATAAATTATTTAAATAGCCCCATATCAGAAAAAGAAATAGAACAAGCTATTAACCAAATCCCTAAGAAAAAATCTCCAGGGCCAGATGGATTTACATGTGAATTCTACCAAACATTCAAAGAACAATTAATTCCAATACTACACAAACTATTTGAGAAAATAGGGACAGAAAGTATACTGCCAGAATCCTTCTATGAGACCAATATGGTGCTGATAGCTAAACTAGGTAGGGTGAAAACAGAGAAAGAAACTCTAGACCAATTTCCCTAATGAATATTGATGTAAAAATATTAAATAAGATATTAGTAATGAGATTACAGAAAGTCATCCCCAGGATAGTACACTATGACCAAGTAGGATTTATACCAGGGATGCAGGGCTGGTTCAATATTAGGAAAACTATCAGCATAATTAATTATATTAATAACCAAATTAACAAAAAACATATGATTATCTCAATAGATGCAGAAAAAGCCTTTAATATAATCCAACACCTTTTCCTATTAAAAACAATAGAGAGTATATGATAAATGGGCTTTTCCTTAAAATGATCAGTAGCATCTATTTAAAACCATTAGCAGGTATCATATGTAATGGAGACAAACTAAAACCATTCCCAATAAGATCAGGAGTGAAACAAGGCTGCCCACTGTCACCATTACTATTTAATATTGTATTAGAAATGTTAGCTTTAGCAATAAGAGAAGAAAAAGAGATAAAAGGAATCAGAGTAGGTAGTGAAGAAACCAAATTATCACTCTTTGCAGATGACATGATGGTATACTCAGAGAACCCTAGAGACTCAACTAAAAAACTACTAGAAACAATTCACAACTTTAGCAAAGTGGCAGGATTCAAAATTAATCCACATAAATCATCAGCATTTTTATATATTACCAACAACTTTCAGCAGCAAGAGATGATACAAAAAGAAATTCCATTCCAAATAGCAGATGATAGGATAAAATATTTGGGAATCTATCTGCCAAGGAAAAGTCAGAAACTATATGAACTAAATTACAAAACACTTTCACACAAA
>JAJPUD010020448.1:0-24710 GCA_023553655.1 Myrmecobius fasciatus | reverse complement strand
TTGTTTTTTTCTTCTCTCTTTCTAGATCTGATGTTTCTTGTGCAGTAAGATAACTGTATAGATATATATACATATATTGGATTTGTCATATAATTTAACATATTTAGCATGTATTAGATTACCTGCCATCTAGCGGTAGGGGGAAGGAGGGAAAAGCTTGGAACAACAAAAAAAAGTTTTTTTGCAAAGGTCAATGTAGAAAAATCATTCATATGTTTTGTAAATAAAAAGCTTTATAAAAAAAAATAAAATAAAATAAAAGCTACTTCTACTAAATTCAGTACCCACCCTCTCAGTGAGAAACCAAGTGTGAAGTGGGGGTCCAGAGGACCCAGGAAAAACTGGGCATGACCTTCACCCTGGAGGACCTCAGAGGCCAGGAAGAGAAGGAAGGGTGCAGCATAGCCCACAGACTCAAGTCCCTCCCAACGACCCGGAGAGCCTCAATACTGAGACCAGCTTCTCAGAGCTTACTCTTCCTCCTAAGACTGCTAGAGTCAAAGAGTAAGAGACAAGCCTCCTGCCCCCTCACAGGAGACATAGAAGCCCCTCAGCCCTTTTGTAGACAGCCCCCAATTACCCTTAGAACTCCCTCTGCAACACAGACACGGTGTTTTGTCTGTGGCTGTCCTCCTGAAGGTGCTTTCAAAAGGCCTACATGCAGAAGAAGGCCTAGCTGTAATGCAACTCTCCTTCTTTCAGCTGTGTAAACTTTTGGCACCAAAAAAACATGCTAGCTCTAACAAGGACCCATCTCAGGACCCATTCACTCCCTCCATTATTGATGAGAACAGAGGACAGGCCCATCCCTCCTCATCTATAAAGATCCCATTGAACTCCCTCTGCTTCCTTGAGTGGGGGTCCAGAAAGGCTTCCTGGAGGAGAGAGCCCTGAGATGGGCTCTGAAGACGGCAATGCTGTTGGGAGGTGAGAGGGCAGGACTCTCCAGGCCAGACTGGAAGGCTTGTATCACACCCTAGAGACCAAGGGGACCAAATGAGGGAAGCCTGGAGGTATTCTCTGTGGTAGTGGGAGAGGCAAGTGCAGACCACGAAGGGAGGTAGAGCCAAGAACAAAAGAGCTGGGTTGGCAGGCAGAGATGACAGACTATTCTGGATACCTACAGGATGTCTGGGTAGCACCCATGTGCACTCATCTACATATGCAGATCCCAGAAGCCTGGCCAGATTACCAAGGAAAGCAGACAACAAGAAGAGGGTCTGGGACACACCTTGGCGAATGCTCACACTGAGTGAATGTTGGATGATGCCTAACAAGGTGCCATCAGGCAGGCCAGAGAACAAAAGCATCCCCCAAATCCAAGCAGAAAAAAAATGTTCAAGCAAATAATCAATCAATAAAAGACAAGTGAACCTTACAATTGGATGGGACACGTATATGGCCAAATCCAAGCACACAATGCAGATACAAGCTAACCTGGTAGAAAAGCACCACAGGCTGAGGGTGGGATATAGTGGGAGGAGCAAAGGCCCCATGTAGAAGATGGCTCTAAGGGATTGCTGAGGCTTGTTGGGATGGAATGGGTCTACTTTATTCAGAAGCAGCAGAACACCTTTGCTCTCTCAGGTCCCTCCCAAATCTAAACCCAGGACCCTAAATCGGCCTTTTGCTCACTGCACTTCAGGGTTCCAGCTGGCAATTTCAATACCAAAGACCTTGGTATCAGGCTATTCCATATCACGGAGCTGCAGCAACAAGACTAATAGTCAGCCAACAGGTCAGACAAACTCCCAGACACCCAAAGGCCCACTGAAATTCTGCCTCCTAAGAAACACAGTGGGGCTGTCATAGTCCGAGGCTAAAGAAATCTTTTCTGATGATAAAGAAAGCCAGAATGGGACCAAAGGTCCTGAAGTTAGTCAATATGAACAAAAAGTCACAGAAAATATAGAGACAGTCATACCTCGCTAAGTTCATGCTGCCTTTGCATCTTCTTTTCAAAGCCCGATTTCATCTGAGTGAGCAGTTCATACTAAAGAAGAGGGAAAAAAAAAAAAAAGTATGTTGGGCTTTTCTTGGTCATTTTTTTTCTTCATGGAAAAAAAAAATAAATAAATCAATGCACTGACCTTCTCCAGGACCGTCTGCCTTTTGGCTTCCAAGCTGGGCTCTAAAAGAAGATTCTTCCCTGCAAAATTAAGCCAATGTTTAGCCATATTAAACACACTTCTCAGGAAGCTAAGTGCAGGTAGAGGCCAGACTTACGGGCAAGATCTTCGATGCTCTTTACCAAGTCGTCCTTGTCAGTAATGACCTGCTTCAGCTGAGGCAGAGTTGAGAACTGCTCTAGGAATACTTCTTCATGTTCATTCATATCTGTTAACTTCGACAGGCTGGGAGCACACAGGGAAAACCAACACTGGGTAAGTATCAGCCATTCCTCCCTTCTCTCATCTCCTAGCAGCTGCCCAGGGCTGTGGATCCTGCCTCTCAGATCACTCTGGGGTCTGCTCCCATCTCCCACTCTTTCGGACAGTTACTCCTCACTCTTAGCCACCTCTTACCTCCCTCCCCCAAAGCTCTCTCCTAGGTGCACCTCTCTCTCATTTGGTTTAACCATCTTTTCCTTCGTCCTCCCCCTGCAGACTCTGGTGCTGCTGACCATCCTTTGTCCCTTCACATTTTCTTCTGTGGGTCTTCAAGGCCTTGCTCCCTGCCACTTCTCCTTCTATCTCTTTTTGCTCACCAACCACAGGGGTTCCCCAAGGCTCTGCCTGGAGCCACCTTCTTTCACGATGTTCTTATCAAGAGCCATGGATTCCATCCATCTCCATGTAGCTGATTTTTAGATGGCCACAGTCAGCTCTAGCTTCTCCTAAATGCTGGCCCCACATCACCACATGCCTACTGAAGTCTGAAAGCCCAAAAGAGGCCTCATTTCAGGTTCTCAGCTAAGACTGGGGGCAGGGACCATGGGAGATTTACTGCTGTAGTTGCTTATCCTGTCTGACTTCATTTAGGGTTCTCTTGGCAAAGATACTGGAATGGTTTGCCATTTTCTTCCCCAGCTTACTTTACAAATGAGGCAAACAATTGTGTGATTTACCCAGGATCCCACAGCCACTAAGTGTTGTGTGAAGCTGGATTGAAACGCATGAAGGAGTCTTCCTGACCCCAGGCCCTGCAGTCTATGGCCACATCACCCATCCACCCCTCGAGGAGGGACAAAAGAAAGTCAGTGGAGCCTGAAACAGTGAGTAGAGAAGGGAGGGCTGCTAGTACTGCCCAGCCCCAGGAGGATGCCCCAACTATTGGTCACGTACCCAGTAAGAACAGCCCCATGGCTTCACGGGGGTTGAAGTGAAGGTGATAAGTGGTAGGAGCGTTCAAGGCCGAGCTCTGGCTGGGGACAGGGCAAGATGGTGGAGTACCACTGGTTCATCAACGAGTCAAAATGGGGGAAAGAGAATGGCTAGTGTGAGGGAGAGGACTGAGGCGTCTCAATGCAGATGAAAAATCAGGCTATGGTAAAGGAAGGCAGAGGAGAGGCAAAAGGCCAAGAGATCAGTCACTTAAGAGGATTTCAGAATTCTTGAACGAGACAGCAGTGTCTTTGTGGAGGGTAGAAAAACCAAAGGGACGGCCATCTGTGTGTGGGGCTGAGGCAGAGTGAAAGAAACTCGGAGGAGTCATCAGGCAAGGGTACTTGAGTCAAGTCCCTAATTCACTAAAGAAGAAAGGGGCTCTGGAGATAACAGCTCCCAGGATTCTGAGAGCATGGATCTCCAAGAGAGGGTCTAGGAGAGTTTACTGAGTGATGGAGATAAGAGGAGAACCTGGAAGGAAGGAAGGGCAACAAGAATATTTCAACTCCCCACCGAAGAGTGGAGGTGCCGGGAAGTAAGTGGGGGGCCTGGGAGAGGAGCGAGTCAGATTTCAGCCATAGCTATAGCATGGAAGGAATAAGAGAAAAAAAATTTAGGTTCCAGCTAAGTTTGTTGCCTATAGAACAAGTATTCTAAAGGGCTAAGTTGTGTTTGTCTAAGTCTTGAAGGAGGACAGGAATCAGGAATCAGGTGGTAGTTCAAAGGATGCTGATCTACAAAAGCTTAGAATCACTGGCATATGGAGGGTAAGACTGGATATGAAAATTTTCATTGTTGAGTAGAAGGTACCATGTAGGTCATAAATTAATAGAAATATAAGTACTAAATTGCATAACATTTAAGAATTTAAAAAAGGAAAATTAAGCAAAATGAGTAAAATCTAAAAAAAAAAAAGAAAAAAAAGAAAACAAACAAGAGTTTAGGACCTGACCAGAACTTTAGAAAAGGTAGTTATAATAGATCTTTGGCACTTAATTCAGAACAGAAAATAATTACTTATTTCTCAGCTGTGCATGGTATTTTTACAGCAACAGGTTCTCTCAGGGTATAAGAGCCTCACAAATGCAGAAAAGCAAAATTAAATGCATCCCTTTTACTAGCACAATTCAAGAAAACTTATATTCAGCACAGAGCAATTAAAAAAATAAAAAGCCAACCAAAAAACAAAAATAAAAATTATATGTCACAAAATCGAAAGCTTAATACTTTAGAATACTTTACATATCAGACTTATGGACAGAAGAATTTATTAATAAGAGAACAGTATGAGATCTAAAATAGACAATTCTAATTACATGAAAAGGTTTTTATACAAATAGAATCAATGTGGCCAACATTAGAAAAGCAGAAAAATTGGGCATTTTTGTGAGTTTCTCTGATGAGATCTTATCTCAAGTATACATGGCCAAAGAATATGAACAAGTAGTTTTTCAATGAAGAAACCAAAATGATAGCTGAAAAAACTCTCTAAATCATTACTGCTCAGAGAAATGAAAAAAATAAGTTTGAGATATTTTTTCACATATATTATATTGGCTAAAATAATAAATGGGGAAAACAAATGTTGAAAGGGATGGCAGAAAAATTGGGACATTAATACACCATTGGTGGAACTTTAAACTAATGTAACCATTTTGGAGAGCAATCTGGAATCATGCCCATAAAACTGTGTATACCCTTTGACCCAGCAATTCCCTAGGTGATCAGGAAGAAAGGAAAAGAAATTATAGGCTCTAAAATATTTATAGCATCTCTCTTTGTGGTGGCAAAGAACTGGAAATTTAGGGGATGCCCATTGACTGGGGAATGGCTAAACAAGCTGTAATATATGATCACAATAGAATGTGGAATTATGTTTAATATGTCTGTTTAATATGATTGTACAAGTATAATCCATTATCATACTGTTTCCAAAAAAAATGTGGAATTCAAAAAGTAAATGGTGAAAACTATCTTTACATGTAATTAGAAAAAATAAAATACTATTAAGTGGGGGAAAGAACAAATGAGCTGATTAATTTTAGAAACATGGACATGTAAAATAATGAAAAACGAAGTGAGCAGAACCAAGGAAATGTTGTATACAGTAACAGCAATATTGTTCAAGGAATAATTGCAAATAACATAAGTTTTTCTGAGCATTATACTCTCAAATCAAGTATAAAAGACTTATTAAGGAAGATGCTATCCAACTTCAGAGAAAGAAATTATAAAAACAGAAGTATGTATATCATAGTTTAACATCCAATTATAAATCTGAATCAAAGAGTGGCCTTCTCTAATGTGTGGTAGAGAGGGAAGGAGGAAGGTTGAAAAAGTATAAAATGGTCAAATTAGAAAAATAATTAGAGAAAAAGAAATTTAACCCCCCCACCACCACCAAATAGGTTTACTGGCAAATTATAGCAAACTACCAAAGGAAAATCAATTCTATTATTAAATAGACTCAGAAAATAACAATAAGAAATTCTTTTTGTGATGCTCTTATTTCCTAAATAAGAGACCAAAAAGAAAACTACTAGGATGGATTTTATACTAGGAATGTAGGGCTGGCTCAATATTAGCGAAATTATAAACAATAAATAACACTTTTATTAAGAGATACAGAAAAAGCTTCTCATGAAAAACATAAAACCTATTTCTGTAAACACATATATAAACAAACATTAAAAGTATTTAGCATGAAAATGACTTTTCCTTAATATGATAAATAGTATCTGGCTAAAACCTGAGCTGGCTGATAAACTTGAGGCTTTTCTAGGAAAGTGTCCCATGTCCTTTTTGCCATCATTATTTGATGGAGTGCTAGGTATGCTGGCTACAGCAATATCAGAACACTGGATATGATACTAGATCTGGAGTCAGAAAGAACCAAGTTCCAATCTGTCCTCAGACAGTTACTAGTTGTGTGACCTTGGACAAATCACATAAATGCTACATGCCTCACTTTTCTCATTTGTAAAATGAGGATATAATAGCATTTACTTTGTGGAGTACTTGTGAGAATCAAATAAGATAATTAACTGCACAGTGCGGCACATAGTAAGTGCTATATAAAACAGTAACTATTATTAGTGGTAGTAAGAAAAATAAAATGAGAAATTATGCACAGGAAAGGCCAAACAACTTTTTCCTCCCAGTAGAACAATAATTTCCAGGTTGAGGTATGTAAAAATCTATAAAAGTTATCTGCATTTTTGTGCTTTACCAACAAAACTAAACAGGAAGAGGAAAAAATTTCATGCAAAGTAATGACACATTACACAAAATAGAAAGGAATCCATTGACAGACACAAACAGGACTCTTAACTATACATAAGTATAAGATGTAGTTTATGGAAATAAAGACAATTGTAAATAGGTGTAATCTTAACTGGTCCAAGTCAATAATAAAAATAACAATGCCAAATTAACTCCCATATTTAGTGCTATACTAATCAAACTATCAGAGGAATAATTTAAAGAAAGGGAAAACAGTAACAAAATCTAGTTGGAGACACAATTCAGAATCTTAAGGTAAATAATTTTAAAAAGTGGAAAGGAAGGGGGCCCAGCAGGACTAAATCTCAAGCCATATTACAAAGTTGTAATTACATCTAAGTTCTACAGTACTGCTTAAAAATATACAACTACAGAACAGATTAGATACTACATAGCAACTAACAAATATAGAAGCACAGTGTTCGATAAACCCAAAGACCCCAACCTCTGGGGAAGGTCAAACTCACAGGAAAACCACACCACAACCTGCCAGGCCCCTCCCCCTCCAGCACAGGCTGCCTAGCTGTGGCAGTTGCTGTCTGCTTGGCTTTCCTGCCTCAGAACTCCCCCCCCCCCACTTTTCTTCCATACAGTGCTCTCCCCAGCTGCCAAGTCTGCCTGTATCACCCCCCAGTCCAAACTCCAGCAGCTTCTAGTTACCTCTTGGATTAAAAAGAAAACCCTATTTGGCTTTAAAGACCACACTTCAGTTTTCATGCATATCCATGAATATTAAGATCCAGTGACAATGGACTTGCTGCTCTTCACATAACAAGGATCTGTCTGTCCTCCTTTTACCTCTACCTCCTCTTGGTTCCTTCACATCTCAGGGAAAGCTGCAGCTTCTGAGTGCCTTTGTGGGGCCCCTTAATACAAGAGGGCTTTACTTCTTGTGTAATACCCAATTTATCTCTATAGAGATCTTCCCTATTACATCAGAGCTCCTTGAAGACAGGGACTAACTGACTTTCTCTGGACCCAAAACACAGCATTCAGCACAGAGACTTAAAAGCATGCTGACTTAGTTTAGTATGAATTGGCAGAAATCAGGTATAGACTAACAAATTACACCGCAAAACCATATAAAAGACCCACATCATAAACAAATTGGAGGAGTAAGAAAGCATATAGCTTAACCTTTCTGGGACCTAGTTTCTTCATCTATAAATTTGGGGAATTTGGCTAGATGGCCTGAGGTCCCTACAGATGGCTATAATCTTCTATCTTTGAATAGGATGTCCCCCAGACCAGAATGATCCCCGTAGCATTTCTCTCCACCTCTTACACCTCCCAATTCCCTTCAAGGCTATCAGTGAGATCACAACCTCCTACATGAAACCTGATCTCATGTCTTCTTCAAAGTATAAATCATTTTGTATTTATTTTGTATCTGGTATCCATATTGGGTCCCCCTAAGAAAAGTTTCTTGGGAACCTCATACCTCACTCTCCTTTCTACACTGTATGGTTCAATAGAATTGGGGAGATCTTGCTATTGTTCACAGGCTACTCCATCTCCCATTTCTGTATCTTTTGTTGTCAATTCTGGAAAACCCTCCTTCACCTCTGCCTCCCAGAATCCCTTACTTCCTTAGTCATTCCAAGTGATAAATGGTCTGAGGAAATGAATAGGCAATTTTCAGAGAAAAATTTAAGCTATCAATACTCATGAAAAAATGCTCTAAATCACTAATAAGAAAAGCAAATTAAAACCACTGGGAGGTACCACCTCACACCTACCAGATGCGCAAAGTTGGCAAAAAAGGAAAACGACAGATGCTGGAGGGAATGAGGGAAAATAAGTATCAAAAAACATCATTCTGAAGAACAATTTGGATCTATGACAAAACTGCATAGCCTTTGACCTGGTCTGTACCCCAAAGTACAGTACTTTGGTAGTCTACTGTATCTGTACCCCCCCAAAAAAAAAACAAAGAAAAAGGAAAAGGATCTATAAGCACAAAAATATTTATAGCAGCTCTTTTGTAGTGGCAAAGAACTGGAAATTGAGAGGATGCCCATCAACTGGAAAATGGCTGAACAAGTTGTGACATATGATTGTGACAGAATATTCTTGTGCTATAAGAAATGATCAAGACTTAAATGAATTGATGCAAACCAGGAAAAACTGAGGGCAGCGACTTTTTATTAATTGTATCCCCAGTGCTTAGCCCAGCACCTGTCATGTCTCAGGCACTTAATGTATACTGGATCATATTCTGCCAACCACTGGTTAATGCTCCCCATCCAGAGGACTTTGTACATGTTCTATACATGTACATGCACATGCTATCTGTCTCCCTTGGCAGACTGTAATACCCCAGAGCATCCACAAGACTGGCACACTGTTTACCAGGGGCATTCCAAAAGCATAAGACACTGACTTATTTACCAGTACTGCTTCAGGCGTCTTTGAATGCCTAGCAATCAACAATGCCTGACGCAAAGATATTCAATGAATTATTGTGGATAATAATTAAGTCATGAGGAGTGAAACCAGGTACATATTAATCCCTTTCAGCCGAAAAGCTAAATTCTTCAGTAACTTCCTTGTACCTTAGAGAAAAACTGATTTTTTGTTCCTATCCACCTCATAGGGATGTTACTATCAAAATAAAATATAGAACCTGAGCTTTATAGATGATCACAAGTGATGTAATTTTTTTTTTAAATCAACAACTGCAAGCAGATTAATGGAACTTTTTCTTTTTTTCCCCCAAAGTAAACATTTCAGAACATTCATTTTGTGATGATGTGCATTCAAGACCAAAAACATTCCAGAGCCTCATGATTATACAAAAGAGATGGGCCTAACAATATATATGAGGAAAACTTTATTAAAAAACAAAAACAAAAACCTATTGTCTAGATTAAGCCATCTACTTGAATAGCCAGTCACAAAGTCCGGAAATGAGAACACATTTGGTTCAGGAATTGGGCAAGGAGTGGGAGGACTAGAACTGAACAGAAGGCAAAAAGTTGAAAAAACACAGCACAATCCAGCACTATCTCAAAATGAGCCTTGGCATGAAACCTCAACTTTTGGGCTACAAGTGTTCCTTTGCCCAATCTCAGTCCTTAGTCTTCACCGCATTCTTTCATTGGATTCTTCCTAGGTCACTCTCCCCAACTCCTCCTTATGGCTCTAATCCAAGATATTGGACCCTCTTCACTCTTTCCTTCTATATTCTCTCTCAGCTGCAAACTGAGTCATCTCAGTCCACATGGCTATTCCCAGGTCACCATCACCAAATAGCTTTGAATGTTTCAGATAATATCCCAGGTGGGACCCCCTGTTATCTCTGTGCCCTGCCATCACACAGTAAGTTTCCCTCAAAATCTGTTTCTGAAAATAGAAATCTAATCTATCATTTCTGGAAAGTACCTGGTAATCAATTTCTCCCTGGGTCCACTCAATATTGCTCACCATAATACTTCCTGACCATCAGTCCAGTTTCTATTGTTTTCCCCTAACAGGATATAAACTCCTTGAAAGCAAGGATTGTGTTGCCTTTTAATTATGTAACATCTACACTTAGTACTATGCCAGTCCAACAAAAAATACTTAATCCACTCACATGCTAATTCATAAACATATAAAATTTAACATATCTGAGAAAGAACTTTCCTTCCAACCCTCCTAATCCATTCTACTATTTTCCAGAATTTCCTATTTCTGATCAGTGAACCATGATCTTTCCAGTTACCCAGGCTTGCAACCTCTGTGTCATCCTTAACTTCTCATTCTTCCTTAGTCTATATGTTCATTGCCACAGTTCATCATTTTTAGCTTTGCAACAAGCATCTCTCTAAACAGTTCTCATCTCCCTTCACCTGGAGAACTGCAATGGTCTCTTCCCTCTGCCTACCCTCAGTACATCTTCCAAAGTGACAGACCTTCAGCATGAGTCTCATCAGGTCACTTCCGGGCATAATAAACTCCAAACTCTTGAATGTGGCTAGTCCACCTGTGTGTGACATTTAATGATCTTCACATCATCCTGGCCCCATCTGTGTTCTGGAGGGCCCATACATGACTCCCCATCACACATTCTTGGTTTGGCCAAACCAGCTGCATGCTGCTTTTATACCCATGACACTCCACGTACTTTCTAGTTCCTTCCAAAGCTCAGGCCCAGTGCCAGTTCCTATAAGACACCTTTCTTGATTTCCCCAGTGGCTAGTGATTCCCTACAATTGCCCCTGTCTTTTATTTCATATATACTTGTATATATTATATACTAGGCCCAGGATCTAGCACCAGAGGTATGTAAATGGCTGCATGCTGTAAAGTTGTGTGTCAGGTCATAGTCCTGCCTCATTCACGACAGATTTATTTTGTATTAACATATGGTTATGTCCAAGATGTTTACCTGAGCTCTGAGAGTTCTGGAAATGTATCAGGGATATCTGGCATCTTGTAACCACATCCGTTTTGGCCTGTCTAAAGAAAATTACAATGTAGTTAAGGACAGGCTGGCTTAGAAAGGTTGAAGCCCCTGTGAATCCTCTCCACTCCATTCCCTTATCCTCCTCCTAACCACGTATTTAAAGATGTAACACCGATTCTGACTAAACCCCGCAGGACAAGTGTGACCAAAAGGGTCTGAGCCTTCTCAGACAGAACTTTTTTTTTTTAGTGGGATTGATCTTACTTTATGCCAACCCTCAACCCAGAGATTCTGAAACAGCAGAGCCCCACTCAAGGACATGGAACCCCAGAGCCTGACATGCAAGTGCAACCCTCCTCCTGAGCCGAACATTCCGAATGGCTTTTGGCAACATGACAGCAATGACCAGTCTGAGAATCTCAGGGCCAACACATCGTTGAGGGAAGAGTTTGGGAATTCTCTTTGTCCTCAGTGGATGACAGAATCAGACAAAGGTACCTACCAGCATTGGGGCATCTATGGTGGGAACGGGCAACGGCAGACTGGAGAGGAAACCATAGGAGGGAGCAGCAGGTTTGGGTGTGGAATAACTTGAGGCTGGAGAAACTGTGTCAGCAACTGGGACAGAAGCCATGGGTCTGTTTGCTTCTGGTGGAGGATATGAGGGAAGAAATGGAAAACCCTGAGCAGCATAAGGAGGCATTCCCGCTGGGCCACCATATAGGCTGAAGGGAAAGCAAGACACAAGTATGTTAGGATTTAGGAAGAAATCTACCAGACCATTCCTGAAAATTAGACAACAGCATAATGGGATCAAAGAGCAGGGTAGGTTCTCAAGAGACATTTTAGTTAAAGTAAACAAAGCCACTTAAAATGAATAATTATAGATTACAAGATATTTTTTGCAGCAAAAATAAGAAATGACTAAGTTTCTTGATAACTTGGACAAAATGGATTGCACACTTAAAAATGATTCTCAGAAGATAAAAAGTATTCTCATAATTTGGGAAGTAACGAGCTATTGAGATAAGTTGGATTTTCAAATAGAGGAAAGTCTACCAAAACCCCCAATAGCTCTTTATTTGTACTTACTATGCAAATGGTGAACTGGGAGCCAAAACTGGAGGATTCTTCCAAAACTCATCCAAGAGACTCTGAACAATTTTTCCAAGGTCTGAGTGCATGGTAAACTGAAAAATTAGTGTAACAATATTTTAGGGTATTTATAAAATGTTTTTAAAAGATCAAGCTGGGCTTACCAAAGTTCAGCCAACCAACTATCTGAAGTACCTTCAGATTTAAGATAACTCTTTAAGAACCCTTATTTCTTTAGGGCAGGGGTTTCTCCCATGACAAAGAACACAACTCTCTAATATTGAGTTTTCTAGAACATGATGGTTAAAAACTTAACAACTCCCCAGCTCCCCACCCTGCAGCCTATAATACCAGTCTTGCCACTTAGGTCCCTGGACAACACACATCTATGACCATTCATACTGTTAGGCTGGTAGGCCTGTTCCCTCATGGGCTGGCCTTCAAGAATGCAGGGTTACCTCCATGGCCCAATGAGGTACCAAAGCAAGTGACAGGGACCAAAATGCAAACTCATACTTGTACTCTGAATCCTCTAGACAGACATACAAGTTGCAGGGTCCAGAAGTAGGCAGACCACAACTTACAGATTGTGTTTTAAAATGGGTCTCAGATATGTCATTGAAAATTAAGTGGGGATGCATCAAAGAGAACTATTCAACTATATTTCCAGTGACTCTAGGGTTCAGAAGTTAACTTTGAAGGTAGGCATACTCAAGGCACAGTTCTTTAAGTTAGCCGTGCAGGAAGGCACACTAAAAATTCTAATTAGGGACCACACGATTCCAATCTCTCCAGTCTCTCAGACCCAGAGGTGCAGAAGAGAGAGAATTATTTGCCACCATGGTACTGTTGAAAGAAAGCCACTGCAACTGAGACCTATCTGAATGCTACTGTATCAGAGCAGAGCTAATACCCAACAGAAGCCTTCCAAAGCACCAAATTCACAAATGCAACATTTCAAACATATTTCAGGTTAATTACTACTTAGCAAGACTTCCCTATTTATTTGGATTAACCAATACTGTATACCTACATTGTTCACTAATGGACAGGTAACGTACACTCCATGTTTGTCCATTAAATGATGTCGTATTGGAGGGTAAACACTGATCACTGGTTTTTCCTGAGGAAACTGAGGAGGAAGGAAGCTAGGGGGGTGAACAGAAGAAAAAGACATGGTAAGTCCTACATTCAACACACACAGAGGCAGGCAATGAAAATTCAGGGTCAGGATTGCCATGCCAGGAGTCAGGCTCAAGGGAACAACTGGAGCCCAAAGAGGTCAGCTGGTTCTACTGATTTCCCTGATGAGGAAACTGAGGCCCCCAGAGGTCAGCGGCTTGCTCAAGGTCACAATTTCCATGGCAGTGGCAGATTGTCCGGAACTGAGAGGTCCCAGTGTTTTCTGCTGTCCCACATTGCCATAAGAACGCAGTACTCATCTTCTGCTGTTTGCCAAAGCATTTTGCTAATACATTTCAATGTACCAAAATAAAAATCAAAACAGAAAAAGGTCAAAGTTTGGCCAAATTGATTCTATAGTCAAACCTGCTCACTTGATCTTTGAGAAAAAACAGAAGGGAAAGCCTGGGCCCAAGAACCCTAATGAACTTTCCTTTGCAGGCACAGAAGTGGAAGAAAGGGCGGGGCAGGCCTCAGATTTTTGTCTGTTTTGCTTTTCCCTTGTGAAAAAGCTGTGGGTTTAGAGTAGGGTTTTTTTGATTTATTCGATGACTATAAAACTTAGCACTAAATTTAAGAAATATGTGGTTCTACTGTCTTCAAATGTGTTCAACAGTCAACTTCATCTGATTTAACAGCAAATGTTGACCTGGTGGTCCACTGTAGGATGGGGGAGTGAGGGGTCCTTAAGCCCAGGGTCTAGGGTTTTGTTTTTCTTGCTTTCTCAACTCGGAGGAGGATAATTGAATGGGAGATAGAAGAGTCAGATTTCTGTTGACTGGGGGGGGGGGGGGGGGAAGAAAGGAATGTATGTTTAGAAAAAGGCTATCTCTTAAGAAGTGTCAGCCATATATTCTGCCCACACCTCTTCCTCCCAATACTTCCAAGGTGATTTCTTGGCAGTACAGTCAGTGGTCCCCATCCTATGGGAATTTTCCTTTGTAGTTAGCTAGTTATGATGAGTTTTGCTCTAAAATCTTCTCTTCTCCCACCTTTTGAGCAGATTACATTCCTACCTCCTAACTTACACCCAGACTATTCTCACATCTTACCCTCAATGATCTATCGGAATGATTTGACACTGTTTGACTCACCTCTCCTGTGGGCTCCTCCTTCTGCCACTTAAGCTTCATGACATGGCTTTGTCTTACCTCTCACACCATCACTTTCTACCCTTTTCTCACTGAAGAACATGCCCCTGCCATGATAAGTTCCTTCCAGGCACTCCATTCTAGAGCTGGATCTAAGCTGACCATATTTTATTCTCTTCCTAGCTCAGTTTCTGACTTTATACTTGTGCCATCACGTTCCCATTCAGGTACCCTCATAGTGGCTTTTGTGGTGTTGCCTTTCCTTATTAGAATGTAAGCTCCTTGAGAGCAGGGATTATCTTTCATTTTGCTTATATATGTATCCTTAGGGCTTAGCACCATGCCAGCCACATAATAAGCACTTAACAAATGATTGCTGTCTGCTCCTTTTAAGCTATCTATTCCATTTTTCCTTGGCTCTCCTTCCAGTGTGAGATTGTCCCCCAAGGCTCAAGCCTCTTTCCTCCCCTTTGTGATTAGTCAACTCAAGCCAAAGCCATCCTGAGCAAAAGGCTCCAGATTTCCAACTTTCTGATGCTATTCCCATCTGCATGATTTGCCCATATCTCTGACTCAGTATATTATAAACAGAATCTTTCTCCAATTCCCAAGGATTTGGCTACTAAAGACATAGCCACACTTAGCTGCTTTGTCCCCATGTTGGAGTTCAGTCCTCATCCCTCTCAACCCATCAATTCCACCTGACACTGCTGACCTCACTCTCCTGCTGCTGGTCTGACCACTTGTTCTCAGTCTCTTTTGCTGGCTCATCTTTCATATCACAGCCTCTATCTGTGGATCCTTCTCTGGCTTTCAAACACCTTAACCTGGCCCTAGCACTGTGATGCAGCCCAAAAGCCCTTCTCCCACACACAAGGCTCCACATCCCACCTTTGCATTGACTCTCACCCATGCCTGGGATGGCTTCTCCTCTTACTTCTAGCTCCAGGAATCCATCTCTTTTTGAGGGTGCAACTAAAGGACTAGCTCCAACATGAAGCTTTCCTTGGTCTTCTGCCACTAATGCCCTCCCTCTTGTATTTAAACCATATTGTATATATTTGTATGTGTTCCATTTCCATGGTAGCTTTCTGGATATGTCGGGGTTGTCTCCCCATCAGAAACTAACCTTTGAACCTATTGTTACTGATGGACAAAGAGAAAGGGAAGAAGTCCCCTCCAGGTTGATTCTGCCTCCATGCTATCTGTCTGCTCATAATGCCACCACACAGATGTGAGAATAGTCTGGGTCTAAGTTAGGACCTGCTTGCCCCCCTCGCTCTTCATTTTCCAATCCATCTTTCCTACAGGGTCCAAACCAATCTTCTAGATATGTATTTCCAATCACATCCTTACCCTGGCTCTAAGGTCTTCAGTGGCTCCTGACAACCTACAGGATAAAAAACAAACTCTTTTGCTACTCAAAGGGCCTCTACCTGAGCTCAATCTGTTCTTTTCTGTACCCACAGATTACAAGCTAACTTTTAGGTCCTTTATATGTGGACATCTGATTCTTCTATAAAATTCCATAGGTCTTGAGGACAGAAGCTGAGCCTCTCAGCCAGATACGTGACCTATCTGTGATTTCATCACCTTGGGGGTAGTCACAAGAAATCTCTTCCTTGGTCAAGGTAGATCCAAATTTCCCACTCCTGTGGCATGAGAGACAACATAGTACAGAGAGCCTCTCTTGAAGTCAGAAAAAACCTGAATTCAAATCCGTCAGTCAGTTAGTCAATAAACATTCATTAAGCACTTAATATGTGCCAGGTACTGTGCTAAATGCTGGAGATACAGAAAGAGGCAATAGACAGCTAACAGGGGAGACAACAAGCAAACAAATATATATGCAAACTATGTGCAGGATAAATAGGAAACAATAGAGAGAAGGCACTGAGAGTAAGAGGGAATGGGGCACTAAGCTGGATTTCAATAGGGACTTAAAGAAAACCAAGGAGGTCAGTAGTCAGAATAGGAAGAGTGAGAGCAGGTGCAGCCAGAGAGACTGCCCAGAGGTGAGAGATGGGGAATTTTGTTAGAACAGCCAGGAGGTCAGTGCCATTAGATGGAAAACTTGAGGAGTAAAGGTTAAGGAGACTGAATAGGAAGAAGGGGATTAGGTGATGAAGGGCTCTGAATACCAAACAGGGAATTGTGTATTTGACCCTGGAGTTTAATGAGTAAGGGGGTGACCTATGATCGGGCCTATGTTTTATGAAAGTTACTTTGGTGGCTGAATAGAGGATGATGGACTGGAATGGAGAGATTCCTGAGGCAGGTAGTGGAGCCCTTCCTCCCCATTTCATCCCAGCCATTGCAACAGTTCAGATATGAGATTATGAGGGCCTGCACCAAGGGGTGACAGTGTCAGAGCAGAGAAGGGGATATATCCCAAGAGATGCTGTAAAGGTAAACTAGAAGGGCCTTCTGGGAGGTGAGAGAAGTGAAGAATCCAAGATAACTCCTAGGTTGGCAGCCTAAGGGACTGGGAAGATAGTATAACCTTGGATAAAAACAGGAAAAGTGAAATGGGGAAGGGGGTTGTTAGAGAGAAAGACAACAAATTTTGTTTTGGACATGTTGAGTTTTAGATGTCAACTGGATATTCAGTCTGGGAATGCCTGAAAGCAGTTGGATATGCTGAGAGGTTGGGGCAGGAGAGGTAGATATGACAATGAGCATAGAGATGGTTATTAAATCCATGGGAGTTGATGAGCTCACCAAGTGAAGTAGTCTAAAAGGAGAAGAGGGCTCAGGACAGAAATCTAGGGTCAGCCACAATGAACAGGCATGTCCTAGAGAAACATCCAGCTACAGAGAAGTAGGAGAACCCAAAAACCTATAGAAGAGAGCATTAAGGAGGAGAGGTTGCTTAGCAGTATCCAAGGCTGCACAAAGGTCAAAGAGAATGAGCATCAAGAATAAAGCACTGGGTCTCACAATGAAATTAGCAGTGACTCCGAAGAGCAGAGACAGAGAAATGACAAGGGCAGAAGACAGACCATAAGGGAGTGAGGAGAGAAAGAGAAGAGATACTGGGGGATGGCCTTCTCAAGAAGCTGAAATCCCACTTACTAGGTATGTGACCATGGACAAGTAACTTCCTCTCCAGAGCCTCCATTTCCTCATCTGTAAAATGGGGATAATACCCATAGTACCTACCTTACAAAGCTGCTATTTTTCAAATAAGCTCACAATATGAAAAACACTTTGTGACCTATAAATGTCAGCAAAAGCCCCACAAAAAATTGAATATTAGCAGAAATCAGAAATAATTGTTAGCAGAAATCAACAATTAGGGGGAAAACAGCATTGCAAGCAAAATAAAATGGAAAATGAAACAGACTACTTACATATTAATGTTAATCGTAAGGTTGTTTACTGTGAATGGTAATCTGTACTCCACATCTTTCTGTATTTCAGCTATGCTGTTGAAGTAAAAAGTTTAAAATAAAAAACAAAAAACAGTATTAGAAAGGAACAAAATCCCAATGGCTTAGCCATCAACCAGTTCTGAAACCATGTAATTTTATTATAATGCAGCTCCCTAGATTAGTCACAAGATTCAGATGAAACTGTCTTACTCTTGGCTAATATCTAGGAGAAAATGACCAAGCTATCCCCCTTCTTTAACCACTTAACCATAGCCTCATCTATGAGGGGAAAAAAAAGGCAACTGGAACTACAGGACAAGGTCTTCTTGATAAAGCTAAGACACTCTTCTTAAATGTTTACAACCTATTTCACTTTAACAATATGCTCCATATTTCCTCAGGAATTAAAATTAAGCTGAGAAGCCTAGGGTTTGCAGACTCCATTTTCTCCCCCCCCCTTTTTTTTTGGGGGGGGGGAAGAAGGATACGCGTGTGTATATGTCTGTCTGTCTCCTCCAACCAAGCAAACCTTTCTCCCATTTCCTGATGTCTTCTCTTCTCCCCACAGCTAAATATCCCTGAACTGCTTAGTATCTCCCCCAGGTCATTCTGATGTCTACAACACCTGGTTCTATATTTTCAGTACCATGCCATACATTTATCTGCTACCAGTTCTTGCTTTGACCTTCTCTTAAAGATCTCATCTGAAATGGTCAAGGGATATGAACAGAAAATTTTCAGATGATGAAATTAAAACCATCTTTAGTCATATGAAAAGTTGCTCCAAATCACTTGATCAGAGAAATTAAGACAATTCTGAGGTACCACTACACACCTGTCAGATAGGCTAAAATGACAGGAAAAAATAACGATGAATGCTGGAGGGGATGTGGGAAAACTGGGATACTAATACATTGTTGGTGGAACTGTGAACGGATCCAACCATTCTGGAGAGCAATTTGGAGCTATGCTCAAAAAGTTATCAAACTGCATACCCTTTGACCCAGCAGTGTTTCTATTGGGCCTATATCCCAAAGAGATCTTAGAGGAGGGAAAGGGACCCGCATGTGCAAGAATGTTTGTGGCAGCCCTTTTTGTAGTGGCTAGAAACTGGAAACTGAATAGATGCCCATCAATTGGAGAATGGCTGAATAAATATGGTATATGAATGTTATGGAATATTATTGCTCCGTAAGAAACGGTCAGCAGGACAATTTCAGAGAGGTCTGGAGAAACTTGCATGAACTGATGCTGAGTGAAACAAGTAGAACCAGGAGATCATTATACACAGCAACAACAATAATACATGATGATCTACTCTGACAGACATGGCCCTTTACAGCAAAGAATTGTCTCAAACCAGTTCCAGTTGTTCAGTGAAGAAAGCCATATACACCCTGAGAGAGGGATATGAAATGTGGACCACAACATAACATTTTCATGCTCTCTATTGATGTTTGCTTACATTATGTTTCCTTTCTCTGCTTTTTTTTTTCTTGTAGATAAGATTTTTCTCGCACAACTTGTCAAGTATTAACATTATTAACATGTAGTGGACTTCCTGCCCTCTAGGGGAGAGGAGAGGACTGGGGGTAAAATTTGTAGTGGAAGGCTTTGTAAAGATCGATGCTGGGGAACTACCCATACATATATTATACAAATAAAAAGCTTTAATAAAAAAATTTAAAATAATAATAAAAAAAATCTCACATTTACTGGGCAGCCACAATGGTCTCTTCTGACCATTTGCCTTTTTCCTTCCTCAGAGAAGGCATTCCTCTGGTTTTTCCAGTCTGTCTTGACCACATGCCATCCTTTTTAGACTGACTTTCTGATGTCAATTTTAGTTCAGAGGATCCTGCCTACTCTCCCCCTGAACACTTTGAAACTTATTCTCCCAATTCTGGGAGTGGGCAACAGGGAGAAGAGTGAAGCAATGTGAACAGATGACTATCTAGGCATCCAAGCTAGAGAAGAGCAGAGGGAAGGCCAGAACATCAGCTGAGGACAGAGGGCAAAAGACCTCTATTTTCTCAAAGGGTATGGGTCAAAAACCTCCTTTGAGAAAATAGGAAAGTTGTGGCATGAAAACCTTGAAGAGAGAGATTTGGCATAATTACTGTGGGGCAAGAGTTGGGACTGCTCTGCTGCAATGTGGGCAAAGATTAAAAACTGTCCAGCTGTAAGTAGGGAATCCAGGTAGTTTTTACAGCAACTATTAAGCTTCTATTTGGGAGACCTTCAGTCATCTTCATCTATGTCTGGCTATTGGACCCAGATGGCTCTCAAAGTAAAGTGAGGCAGGTGACATTGCACAGTCATCCCTTACTTAAATTCAATTCACTTATATGTCACAGCATTACCTCCTTGATGTCATAGTCTTCTTCAAGAATAAAGGATAAACAATAACCCAATAATCTTTGTGAGTAGAGTTGCCCTACTGAGGGCCCAAATGGAACTGATCAATTGGGTAACTTGTTCCTTCCATCTTTCCTCCCTCTGTCCACATAAATATCTTTATCTGCAGTTGCTTGAAAAAAGTGTGTGTGTGTGTGTGTGATGGCTGAACTCTCCCAAAATATCCTGAGGTTTACTGGCTAGATTTCCTTCTTGAAGACCAAACCTTAAACCAAAACCACTGACTCTCATAGACTGGCCAACAATAGATCCCAAGCCAAACCCCAACCGGTCACTGTTTGAGTCCCAAATGACTAAGAGTGAATGTAAATAGCAAACATTTCTGTTTTGGTCAGAAACTCTGAGGGTCTTCCCCTCCCAGATTTACTTTAGATTTTTTTTTTGTTTAAACTAAGAGAAAGAGGTCATCCTAAAATTTGAGACAGGTGATCTTGCATAGCCCTCCCTCACTTAAATTCAATTCACTTGCAAGTCCAGGCATCATATCCCTGTTGACAACTAGCCAACAACATTCTATTTATTTCGCTAATTTTCTAAGTTCTGGTAGAAGAGCCTTCAAGGTAGGGATCATTTTACTTTCCAGGAGAGGAGTGCAGGGAAGATAATTTCTAAACATGTAAATTCAACCATACAAAACCACTGATCTCAAACCACTTACATGAAGTAACATACTATTAAAACCAATTTCCCCTTCATTCTCTCTAAAATTTCATTCCCTCCTACAGCTCATTAATGATACAGAGCTGCAAAGCCTTTAGACTCCTCTGTGCTCCAATTCAAGGCCAATCACCCACTCTCCATGCTTACACTAGAGTGCTGTGAACTCTGATTCCTGTCAACAGAATGCCAGAGTTCCAGGCACTCAGGGGGACAAACTCCATACCATCCTCTACACCCCACTGCCCAAATCTGCTGTCATTGTTTCCATTTTTACCATTTCCTTAGGAAAAGTCCCTTTTCCCCAAGTTACAATTTTGCCTCCCTTGAGGGCAGGCTCTATGTTTTCTTGCATTTGTACTCCTAACACTTGGCATATATACTAGGGTTTAACAAATGCTAGTTCCCTCCCTGCAACCTTCCTTCCCCAATCTCTCAGCTGCCAAAATAATGATCTGATCCTGTCACCCCATTGCTCAATCATCTCATGTGGATACCTACTGCCTCTAAGATAAGATTAAAAAAATACTTTGGGGTGGAGAAGGAAAAATTTCAGGCTCCTCACAAGCCAGCGTCCTCCAATGGCAACTCAGAAAATGCTTCAGTCACTGATAAGGCAGGTGTTACACCAGCACCAGACTTTTTTTTTAAAGCAAATTTACTGGGGCAGCTAGGTGGTGCAATGGATAGAGCACCAGCCCTGAAGTCAGGAAGACCTGAGTTCAAATGTGATCTCAGACACTTCCTAGCTGTGTGACCCTAGGCAAGTCACTTAACCCCAATTGCCTCAGCAAAAAGCAAAAAAAAAAAAAAAAAAAAGCAAATTTACCAAAAGGCAAAAAGACACTCTGAAAGACTATGTGTACTTCAATGATGTAACTACTCCTTAAAACATTTCCAAAATTTTTCTCTTGCCTTCTGGGCCAGCTGAAAAATAGATAGATCGATCAATAGATAAATAAGTGGGTGAGTGAATAAATAAATGATTAAAAATTAGGAGCAATCAAGAAGTGCCAAATATAGTTCACAGACCATCCATAACCTCAAGGAGATTATATTCTAATTAGGGAAGCATGTATGTATATGTACATATACATATATACCAAATGATTGAGTTTCTTTTGGAAGGAAAGAGAAGTAAGAAAAGTCAGACAAGGACAAATTCTGAAGAAAATCAAGAGATTCCACAATGCAGAAGGACAGCATTACAGATAAGGCCCAGAGACTGGAAATGCATTTAGGGTCCTGTGTGAAAGATGGGGTCAGTAAATTCAGACACCAACAACTGTGGAGAGTAACCCCTAAAAAGACTGCAAGGGTAGGAAAAAGCCAAGATATGAAAAGCTTCCAATGCCAAAGAGGTGCACTTTGTACTAATTGCAAACTAATTAAGGGGTTACACGGTCAGCCTTGGCTTAAGGAATGTCTCTTTGTGGGCTCTGAAAAGGGAGACAAGGGGATCAAAGTATGGCAGTTGTAGTCTCCCAAACAAGAAGTGATGAGTGTCTCAAGTAATGTGGTATCTACAAAGGGACAGGAAGCCAGAAATGCTGTGAAGACAGAAATTATGGATTGGCTACAAGGACAAGAATGAGGAATGGAGAATAACACCCTAGGCTATTTATGTGCAAGGATGTAGTACTCTTTTAAAAAAAAAAAGGTAACAGGGAAGTTCAGGAGAGGGATAGGTGTAGAAGGAAAGAGAATTCTGGACATGCTGGGCTTAGAGAGCCTACAGTAGGAGCTATCCAATAAGCAATTCCAACTTGGAGACTTGAGCTTAGGAGACAGAAAGGAGCTAGCCATCAGCATCACCTGTGGGAACTGGTAAGATCACTGTGAGTGAGGAGACAGAAAGGGTCCAGAAGTCTGGGGCACATCCATGGTGTGACACGGATGTTGATGTAGTGAGGAAACTGAAAAAGAAAAATGGGACAGGCAAGTTAAGAAGGTGGGAAAGCTGTGACATCCTGATTACCCCAGATGGATAGTGGGTGGTTAACAGGGGCAAGAGACCATCACATTGAGAAGAGGTGGAAGCACCAGCTGAGTGTCATGGTCTGGTCACAAGCCAGTTGAATAAACACAGCGGGGGATGCAGAGGCTCAGAGGAGAGAACAGAAAATAAAGGTTCTTCTGAAGCTGGCTGGATGCTAGAGGGAGGAGCTGACAGTTTATAGGTGTGGTAGGCCCAGGGAAGCCTGATCCAACATCAAAGTATAAGAACTAGGTAGGGCAGGAGAGTGGTATGGGCATAGGAGCTGGTCTGAGTAAAAGAGGGCATCTCTTCGTTGAGAGCAAAGGAAGGAAGCAAGCTTGACTTAAGGGCCACATCTTGTTCTGGATACATAATCAGGTTATTTTTCTTGACCAGACTTCTCCCCAAATGACCAGAGAGGTGGTTTCCAAAAGGCACATTCACATCCAAAGCATGAAACTTTAGGGAGGATCCAGGATATGAAATCCATCAGTCTTACAGATGGGTCATAAGAGGGTCCAGGAGTGGGCAGTCCAGAGAGTGCAACACACTTGGCACTCAGGATTCAAACCTGGCCTTTCACTATGGCCAACTCCAGCAGCACTTCCCAGACTCTGACAGTGATAACCTGCTGTCTGAAAGTTAGCCACATCCCTCACCCAGAGATGGAGGGTGGGACTTGAAATTCCGGAGGGCCCAAGTTTGAATTCTGCCTGTGTGGCCTGATTCCTTCTCGGTAAATCGGGGAAATAACAGCACCCTTTTCACATGGATTGAGAGATCATATGGGGATCGTTTTGCAAACCTTGTTCACAAGGCTATGAAACACCAGTTCTTAATACTAACCAAGAAGCAACTTAATGTTGAGTGAATTTCATCGAAAAGAAACAAAAAAGCAAGGGTCTCCCATTCCCAGGCTATTTTATACAGAGAAAACCCAGGCAGATTCACCAACCAAAAGCATCAGTGTGTTTGGGAACCCTCTAGTAGCTATTTCGGGGCCGGTCCTGGGGAGAGAAGGAGACCGTAGAGACTCTCTCCCTCAGAGGTCCAAATACCAAGTCTGGGGCTCTGAGCCGAAAGGGCCAGGCTGATCCAGACCTCTCGGAGCGGGAGCTAGGGCCGCCCATTTCACAGAGTGGGAAACTTAAGGCAGATACAGGAAGGTCAGCAGAGAGGTCTCCGAACCCTGGTCCTCAGGCTGTCCCTCCTCCAGGACCCCGAAGCCACAGCCACCCAACATCACTAGACCATTATGGAAAATGAGGCGCAGCCTCCTCCTCATCCCAGGCACTCGGGGGTCCTCCACGATGGAAGGTCACCCCAGCACCCGGGAGGCACCTACGGGGTCCTGGAGTTACTCCTGGGAGCGAGTCCACACCTGTTACCGGCAGAGGCAGAAAAGCCAGGTGCTTAGGGAGAAGAAAGGGACGAAAAGGTACTGGGTGGGGGGGGAGTCAGAGAGCCCTTTCTCTCCCATCTTTTCCCCCCAGCAGGCTGGCCCCAGCCCTAGGAGCATCCCCGAGCTTCTCTCATCTTTATATGGGGGGTCCCTGCCCTCGCCCGTCTCCGCCTGGGTCTGGCCGGTGCCCTCCACCACCATTCTGAGTCTCACCTGGCATGTGCGGCGCGCAGGGACTCGATGAGCCGCTGCTTTTGCTGCTGGAGACTAGTGAGACCCCCCGCTCCGCCTCCGCCTCCGCCTCCGGCCGCGGGCGACGCACCGCTCTTGCTCAGTGGGAAGAGCCAGCTCATGCCTGGGCCGAGGCCCCGCGAGCTCGGGCGGGCGGCTGCCGGGGCCGCCGGGGCATGTCAAGCCGCGGGGATTTCTCGCTCGCTTGAGGCCCGTCAGCCCCTTGATCAATCAGGGAGGGGGATACCACTCCGCCGCTTTTCACGCCTGCGCCGCAGCACCTT
>JAJPUD010020447.1:12739-24710 GCA_023553655.1 Myrmecobius fasciatus | reverse complement strand
AGGAGAAAAAAGCATCTACTAATAGAAGACTAAAGGGAGGAAAAAAGCACCTACTAATAGGAAAAGACTCATGGGAGAAAAAAAAAGACAAACCCAGGCTGACAATTTCTTCCCCTTCACCCTCTCCTTCCTGCTACTACTTCTCAACCCCAGCCATAACTCTCCCCTACTCCTGGCTCTCTTGGGGGGAGGGGGATCCCCGAGAGGATGCCGAGCCCTTGGGCCCGCTCTCCAGGACCAAGGCCAAGCCCTCGTCCTGCGCCCCTGACCTCACCCCCTCCCTCCGTCCCCTCTGAGAGTCGGCCCGGGGGGGGGGAGGGTGTCTCTCCTTCGGGCCCTGGCTGCCTTCATCCCCCTTTGCCAGATGAACCTCCCCGCCAAGTCAGTGTATTTCATAAACATCGCAGAGTTGACACATCCACAGACCTTCCTGTTTTCTTCAGATCTCTTCAGCACTTCCCCTTTTCTGTTGAGAACGCCACCATCCTCCCAGTCACCGAGGTTTGAAATGTCATTGTCACCGAGGGGGAGAGACCCCAAAGGACCCCTCAGCTGACCCACACCCCCAAAGAAGCCTCACTGGCATTGGGACTTGCCAAATGCCCAACTCTCCGCCTTTGCTTTAGCATCTTAGGCGAGGCCGACTTGGCCAGCCGTCCATTTGGGGACCTCTCCGATGGTCAGGAAGGCTTGCCCGCCGACCTCCGTCTGTCTTGGTAACGTAACCCAGCCCTCTGGGTTCTGCTCTCGGGAGGGGCCGAACAGAACTAATAGTCGGCTCTGTTTTCTACAGGGTAGCCCTTCGGATGCAGAAGCAAGCTTTTTCCTCGTCTCCTGGTCCCTCCCCCCAGGTGTTTTCTCTTCTTCAGGCTAAACATCCTGTGCTTCTTAAATTGATCCCCATATGACAAACTTGAGGCCCTTCCCCATCACACACCTTCCAGTTCCCCAAAGTCCTTCTTAAACGATAGTGCCCCGAGTATCCCAAAGATGTGTGACCGGGACAGAATGAAGCTGAACCGGCTGGTTCAGAGAGATCCCAAAACTTTATCGGGCCACCCCAGTGTGTGGATCTTCCCCCAGTTGATTATTCAAACCCGCACGTATGACTTCCCCATCATCCCCAGTGCATTTGGTTGTATGGCTTCAGCTCAGCACTCTAACCTAACTCTTTGGGGATTCTGACCGTCTTCCTAGGACGTAGCTTCTCCAGATCTGCTGAGTACACCAGATTGAAAAAAAATAAAAAGATGAAGCAGCCCATGGCTTCGCACAGAGCCCTATGGCACTCCCCGGAAGACCTCCTACCAAGCTGACATTGAGTCTTTTTTTTAATTTCTTAATTAATTAATTAATTTGTTTGTTTGTTTTTTGACATTGAGTCTTAAAGGATTCATTTTTGACTCTGGCCAGCCAGTTAGTTCTGAAGCCACCACCTGAAAATGGAATGATTGTCTAGTCCGTATCTCTCCATTTTCTCCTTATAGAAGATGGGAGCTGCGCCCCAAACATCATACAGGAATCTCAGCAAACTCCATCTACAGCCTTCCTGCCAACGACCGGGTCAGAAATCATGTGAAAAAGTGACATTTCAGGCTTGCTCTGTGACATCCCCACCTCCCTTTTCAGATGGATCTTCCCCATTCATGTCTCTGTGTGATCCATTCCTACCAACAGGCCAAGCTCGCTGGCCTGTGTCTTGTGGGTCGGTCCTGTTCCTTCCCTGGAAGATCAGAATGCTTGCCTTCTCTTTCCTACTGGGAGGTACCTCATCCATTACCCATTATCTTCCAGATCCCAGGACAGTAAGCCTAAGTTCACATGAACCAGGGGACAAAATCAGCAAGAGCAACTGGGTCATTTCCTACCATTTCCTCGTCATTAGCCATTTCTGCCCGTAAGGTCGTGTTCTTTGGCAGCATCTCCCCTCCTCTGCCCCATTCTCTCTGCAGCTTCTTATAACGCGTAAATGGCCGTGTCACTCGAACGTTTCCTCTAGAATCCAAATCAAACCTTTTGGTTTGGCTTTTCTAGCCTTTCCCAACTTGCCCCCATTACCTCTCCACATCAGGTTTCAGCTCAGATGGGCTAGTGTCCCCCCACTCCTGGCATACTTTGACCCCCCTCTGCTTTCTGAATCCCCATTCTGATCAAGGCTTAGCTCAGATGTCATGGCTTTCCCGCAGGAGGGAGGCCTTTCCCAATCTCCCTCCCTCCCTCAGAGATTGCCAGCTCCCAAATTTCTTTCCGTTCACCTTTGTCTAGCCTAACCCACTGACCCTTAACCTCTAAGCCTATATTATCATGTCTGTCATCAGACATCTCCCACCGGACCCATTTCCCCATTGGTGACTTCCTCCAGGAAATCCCCATTGGGAGAAAGGGCTCAGACCCACCTTGCTTTACCTTCTGGACTCTGCCAGCTGTGAGGGTACCCTCTCCCCCTCCTTTTCACTGTCTTTTTCATCTCATCTTTGTTTGTTGTCCCACCCCAGCCATTAGAGCGAACTCCTTGAGAGCTGGGACTTTGTTTTGGGCTTTCTTTGTTTAGCACAGAGTGGGCACTTCATATGTGCTCGTTGACTTGACTTTTCCGTGTCTAGTCCGGGAACGTGTACACAGTCTCATGTCTGCTAGATTAAACGGGGAGACAGTGACAAAAAGGCACATTTCGATTCTGGGAAAGGAAACTGGGGAGATGATTGGTCTACCTGAAAGTCATGATCAAAAAAAGAGCCTGGATATCATCTTTTACGAAATTATCAAGGAAAACTGTCCTGACATTCTAGAACTAGAGCGTGAAGTAGAAATTGAAAGAATCCACTGATCAGCTCCCGAAAGAGATCCCAAAATGACAACTCCCAGGAATAGTATAGCCAAATTCTGGGACTTCCAGGTCAAGCATCCAGAAACAATTCAAGTATACTGGAGCCACGGTCAGGATCACACAAGATGTAGCAGCTTCTACATTAAAGGACCAGAGGGCTTGGAATAATGATATTCTAGAGAGCCATAGAGCTGGGATTGCAACCAAGAATCAGCGACCCAGCAAAACTGAGCATAATCTTTTGGAGGAAAAGGTGGTCGTTCGACAAACTAGAGGATTTTCAAGCATTTGTGATGAAGAGACCAGAGTTGAATGGAAAATGTGATTTTTAAATACAGGACTCTGGACATACGGGACAATCTGTTGGTTTTAATGATGCAATTAAGGGATGAGAGAGGAATGTGCTGGGAGAAAAGGAAAGGGAGATGTGGAATGGTGTGAATTATCTGAATTCATAAAAAAAAAGGCAAGAAAAGGGTTTTACAGTGGAGGGGAAGAAGGGAAGGTGAGGGAGAGCGAATGAACCTCATTCTCATCCGAATTGGCTCAAGGAAGTAATAACATACATACTGAATAGGGATACAGAAACCTCTCTTATCCTACAGGAAAAGAGGGCCTCTGGAAGAGGACCAAAATGACATGGCTACGTCAGGGTCAAAGTTAACAATATGTCTGACTCCGGCTGACCAGACCAGTGGGAGTTCGGAAGGCTCTCCCACAGGTGGGGTGCATTTCCTCCCTATGAAGATTTGGAACGGAGCTCTCTCTAAATTGGCAGATCTCACTTTTCTTTCAGTCACAGAGCTGGTAGGCCTTCTTTGGTGTGGCCACATCCACGCCGGGAGGTCCTGTGCCAGCGTCTCCCATGTCACAAATCAATTCCAAAGTTCTTCAGAGAGACCTTGCCGATGTCCTTGTGAACCTGGTGTGACTTCTCCCTAAAACTGTCTTTTAGCTAAGAGTATGGCATGGAAACCACGCGGCCCGCTCATCCTTCACCCTGTGCAGTAGAGCTTGATTCTTCATCTGGAGATGGTTCATATCCTCTGAGAAGAGACCCTGGCCTCTGCTACTTTATTTTTTCAAATGATCTTCAGAATCTTCCTGAGACAATTCCAGTCCCAGCAGTTTCTGGGCCTGGTGCTGCTAGATTGGCCCAGGGCTGAAGCCTCCACCCTGGCTTGCCTGGTCTTGCCTCCCAGATCTGGAGTGAAGAAGTTCAAAACCTGAGTCTCTGGGCTCTCACTAAACCTCAGTTTGCCCGTTTCCTCAACTGCCAAATGGGGACAGGGATAGTGTTACCCATCAATGAGTTCCCGGGAGGGTCAAACGAAGCCCTTAGCACAATGCCTGGCACACGGTGGGCACTTATTTTCTTCCCCCCCCCCCAAGGCCGGGGGCTCTCTGAAGGGGATTTAGCGCTCTGGTCTCCAGGACTCAGGGGTCGCCTCAGCAAGGACTCTTGGGAAAGGGGCGACCCCCAGGTGTTCGAATGCAAGAGGG
This sequence comes from Myrmecobius fasciatus, assembly GCA_023553655.1. Taxonomy (NCBI): domain Eukaryota; kingdom Metazoa; phylum Chordata; class Mammalia; order Dasyuromorphia; family Myrmecobiidae; genus Myrmecobius; species Myrmecobius fasciatus. The sequence continues at coordinate 20,380 of JAJPUD010020447.1, read as the reverse complement.
TAGTGGGAAGGGAACAAGCAGAGGGGTGGGGTGGAATGGCTCGCCTAGCCACGAAGGCCTGGGACTCGCCTTTTTTTTTTTTTTTTTTTTTTCCTGACTCGCCCAAGTCTAGAATGGGACAGCGAGCATGCGCACAAAGTAACTGTCCAACTACACGAACTCGGAGCCCGGGCAGCTCGTTGAGGCTAAAGGCTCGAGCGCCCCTCGCGGGCCAACCCGGGCACCCACGGCCGCTGGGTACGGGCACCCGATGAAAAAAGCGCAACGTTTGCTTTCCTTCTCCAGCTCCGGCGGCTCCCACGGAACCTCCCTAATCAGAGAGGAGTTGTGCGCATGTGCAGAGGCCGGGGAAGCGGGGGAGGGGGAGACGGAGGGAGAACTCCCGCTCCCGGCTGGCCCCTCAGGAACCGTCCTTCTCGGCACGCTTTATTTGCCCAGGACGTGCTCGAGCAGCTTGACTCGGCGGTTCTCCTCCCGGCCAGCCAGTCCTCTCAGCCTCCCCGGAAGCGTCCCCCTCCCGGTAAGGTAGGCTAGTCAGGTCTCCGGGGCGGCCACAGTTCCACCTGAGCAGGGGGACAAACTAACTACAAGACCCAGCAGGCACCGCGTGCTGCCCGACCTAATTTTAAGCGCGATAAGATGGCGGACTGCGCAGTCGAGGCTGCGGTTATTTAGGCGGTCCCCAGGCTGCTTTCGGTTCCAGCCGCACGGCCTCCCGGAGGAGGCTGGCGGAAGGAGGCGAAGAGGAGGAGAGAGACTTTCTAAGGGTCCTGGAAAAGGGGTGGCGTTGGTGGGCGCAGATGGGTGCTTGCGCATGCGCTAACCCGAAATAGTCTTAAGTGGATTGCCGAGTGCGAGGGAGGCCAGAGCAGTCGAGTGCTCTGTGCATCGGCTTCTCGTCCGCCTCCACCTGCGAGTCTGACCAATGGACTCTGGGCTCGTCTGTTTCTTCCGTACCGTTTCTTGCTAATTTATTATATATATCTCACCTTTATTTTTAAAATCATTTAATCGTTAATTCGTTTATTATTTCCTTATTAACTCGGGCCATTATTTTATTATTTATTAATTTTAATAAATGAACAGTGATTTGTTTATATTCATAAAATGTATTTTAATAAGCAAACCCATTAATTAATTTAGCATGTATTTTATCTATTATGTGTATAATCTGTTCATTGTAAATGTAATCACAAATTATACTTAGATATTTATTTTATTATTTCAATATTCTATGTTCTATAATATATTTAAATAAATTACAATTAATTGATTATACAACACATTGATAAATAAACATTTATGATGGCAATTCTAATATGATTTTAATAAGATTGTTGATTTCTTAACGATGAAGGAATTATTTTAATCTTTCGGATTAACTAGCATTTCCTTTCTCTCCCTCCAACTCCCATAAAACAAACGACAGAAAAAGCCAAGAAGCCTGGCCCGGCCTGCCGGATTCCCACCTGGGTCACGTTTCTCTACTGCCTGGAATCAGCATTGGTGCCCTTCCGAGGGCTCTGTCTTTACAGTGCTCTTTCACTGGGTCACGTGAGGTGTTTGTATGAATTGTCCCCAAGTTCTGCCCACCTCCACCATTCCTCTAAGCCTCATCACTGTCATTTCTTATGTCACCTATTGGGCAACTACATTCATATACCACTGTTTATCCATTCCTTCTCCCTGTTCTTTGCTTCCAGAAATAGCTGCTATAAATACTTCTGTACATATAGGTCCTTTTCCTCTTTCTTTGATCCCTTTGGGACAAAGACCTGAAAATGGGATTCCTGGGTCAAAGGTTTTGTGACTTTCGAAGAACAGTCAACATTGTTTTCCAGAATGGCTGAACCGGGTTCCGGCTCCACCGACAGAGCCACGAGATATCTATTTTTCCACATCCTCTCTGGCAGTTGTTATTTCCTCTTTTGTGTGTGTGTGTGTGTGTGTGTGATCAGATTAGGCAATCTGATGGGCATGAACTAGAACCTCAAGTGTTGTTTTAATTTGCATTTTCCAAGTTAGTGATTTGAAGCTTAGATTTCTTCCTTTTTTGAACTTCCTGTGCGCATCCTTTGACAATTTATCAACGGGCGATGGTTCTTATCTGTTCTTATAAATTTGACTCTATTTCTTCGAGACAATTGCTGAGCATCATTCCCCCACTTACAGTTCCTCTTATAATCCCAGCTCCATTGACTCTGTGCAAAAATGTTTCCATTTTATGCCGTCAGAGTTATATTATTGTATAGTATGGGTAAACTTGGTGTCCAGAAGTCTACATTAACACCTTTGAAGCCCTTTTGTCCATTAGTTTCCAAGAGATTGTTCTTTGGTAACGTGTTGAGGACTCTGGACCATATTGGTGAATATATTTTGTCATAGATGTGATAGCATCTCGAACACCTTTGTAGGTCTCTTGCAGCTTCCCCCTTTGATGTGCTTAGCATAGAGTCGTGTGCCACGTTTTCGGTGAATTCATTTTCCCGTTCGCTCCCGCTCATTGTTTTATGAGACGGTAGCACCCCAGATCTGCCACGCTCCTCCATTCTATAATCCGGTCTGGGATTTCAGTGAGGGTATTCCTTCTGCTAGGGCCTCTTCGCCATGGTCCACTGAGACATGCTACGACTCGTGCAGATCGTATAGCTGGGGTAAACGTCAGAGGCAGGATTTGAACTCGGGTCTTCTTGGCTATGAGTCAGGCTGCTTCTCATGGAGGAGCTTTAAAAAAAAAAATAGCGTTCTCCACCGTTGTTGCCTTTTTCCCATCACCCTCCGTCAGCATAATTTCATTCAAGATAGTTTCTAGGCCCTTGGCTTTTTACAGAATTACAGAATGCCAGTTCAGCACCCAGAGAGGAAGTCAAACTCTGCTTTTCGATGCTTGTGCCTTTCTCCATTTCCCCAGTTTTTGATTCCCCGAGTCAAATGGGAGCTCTTTCAATGTCAGCCACGTTTTCTCTTTCTCGTTCTTGTCCTTTGGTGTTAATACTGCTTTTTGTTCTTATTTAACAGTGGGACTGTATATAGACAACTGATTCTGAAATTCAGCTGAGAAGATAAACCTAGCCGCTACCCGAATTGTCTTTAAGGAAATCTGAGCTTTCAAAGGGTAAAGGTAAAGAGGGAGTATACTCCAGCCATGGGGGAACAGCAGACACAAAGAACTGGAGGTAGGAGGTGGAATATTCTATGGCCCGGGAAGTTAATGAGCAAGCCAGTTTGACTAGAACAGAGAATGCATGAATGGGACTTAACAGGAAGGACTCCCCGGCTGAGAAGTACTTGACGAAATTGTGAAATAGGGGCAGGCGCTCCTGCTTCTTTGAGGAGCTGCTGGGAAAGACCACCGGAAACAGGGCGACAGTCACGCGGCAGTGAAACGGAGGGCACGACGCCCAGAAAGGCTGAGATAAACCGAGGCGGGTGGCAGAGGGGACGGCCCTAGGAGGCAGGCCATGATGAGAGAGCAAGAGAATCCTGCAGAAGATGCGTTGTCAGCTGACTCTTGGAAAAAATCAAGAAAATGAGGTGGACGTGAGGGACAGCTTTCCAGGAATAGGGAACTTCCAGTGCCAGGGCAGAGGTGCAGAGATGAGAGAGGAAGGAGCATGTTCCAGGGACTTCGAGGAGACTGATGTTACTAGATCAGGGAGTTTGTGAAGCGGAGGAAGTGATAAGAAGCCCGGAAAGTGGCAGAGCAGTGCAAACAGTGGACTTCATATTTGATCCTTAATGATCCACTGGAACTCCGCAGCCAGGAGAGTGGCTGCCCTGGGCTTTAGGCAAGTTGCTTGGATAGCTAAGGGATGGACAGGGCTGGGGTAAAGTTTAAGGCAGGGAGACTAGCCTCCGTCCTGGGAGACTGTTGGGATAGTCTACAGGGGAAGGGAATGGGCAGCGTGGCAGTGCAACGGATAAAGAAGTGCTGGCCCTGGAGTCAGGAAGATTTATCACTTACTAGCCACATGACCCCAGGTAAGTCACTTCACCCTATTTGCCTCCGTTTCCTCATCTGTGAAATAAGCTGGGGAAGAAAATGGCAAATCATTCTAGTATCATCTCAGGAATACCCCAAATGGGATCGCAAAGACTCGGACACAGCTAAAAATGGCCGAAAACAATAAAACTGGCCCAACCACTCCCATAGCTCTGCCAAGAAAACACCAAATGGGGTCACAAAGAGTTGGACTCCACTAAAAATAACCGACCGACAAAAGAGGGGAGAGAATACGTACTCACTAAACGTCTCCTATGTGCCAGGCACTGTGCTAAGTGCGTTTACCAATGTTACCTCAATTGATTCTCATGACAACCCTGGGAGGCTGAGGGCAGGAGGGCCAGAATCAGACTTATGGTCGTAGGAGTGAAGAACAGGGGACATTGAAAAGAGATGGTAGGAAGGTAAAGATGACAAAACGGCCTGAGCGAGCGTCTGGAGGATGCTGGTGCCCTTGGCATAATAGGGAATTAGGAAATAATAGGGAATTGGGGAAAAGGCCAAAGTTTGGGGGAAAGATAATGAGCTCTGTTTTGAACACGTTGAGTTTGAAGTGCCTGGGGGACATCTAGGTCAGTGCAACAGTTGGAGTTGCTGGAGTCTGATGGGGTTGGAGAACAAGATCTGGGAGTCACTTGCATAGCAATGTTCATGGGAGCCATAGAAGCTTGAAATCCCTGAGTGACAAGAGAAGATGGCTCGGGAAAGAGCCTTTTTTTTTTGGGGGGGAACCCCTAACGTTAGTGGGAGTAAAGTGGGTGAAGAACCAGCAAAAGAAATTCACAAGCTGTCAGTTCAGGATAAATGAGAGTATCGAAGGCAGCAGAGTTCTAGGAGAATAAAGATTGGGGAAAGGATTAGGGTTAGGACTTGGCAACAAAGAGATCCCTGGTGACTGTGGTGAGAGCCATTGTGGTTGGAAGCCAAACAAATGAAAGGAGAAGCATGGGTCACAAGTGTAGATGGTTTTCTCACGTTAAACCAAGAAGAGGAAGAGAGCTAGAAGAGCCAGTCAGATCAACTGTGTTTTGGGGGATTTTTTTTTGATGGAGGAGACTTGGGTATGTTTATATGCCGTAGGGAAGGATTGAGTAGATATGGAGAAATTGAAGATTAAAGAGTGGGGATGATAATAGAGGGCAAGGGGATGTGACAAGGATACCCATAGAGGAGTTTGCCTTGGCAAGGAGCACCACCTCTTTGTGAAAGACAGTCAAGAAACATGTAGCCCAGGGGGCAGCTAGGTGGCACAGTGCAGAGAGTACCAGTCCTGAAGTCAGGAGGACCTGAGTTCAAATCTGGTCTCAGACACTTAACATTCCCTAGCTGTGTGACCCTGGGCAAGTCACTTAACCTCAATTGCCTCAGCAAAAAGCAAAGAAAAAAGAAACATGTAGCCTGGCACTGTGTAAGTGCTGGGGATACAAAGAACTAAAAGACAAGATTTGTTCTTAAGGAACTTCCAGGTCAATGGGGGAGACGACACACATGCATGATACAGATAGGCTAAATTGGAGGTCCTTAAGAGAGGGAAGGCACTGCAACTAAGGAAAATCAGGAAAAGCTTCCTGGGGAAAAAGCAATATTTGAGGTTACATCTGAAGGCAGCCGGGGAAGGCGGGAGGTGGCAGAGGAGGGAGAACGTCGCAAGCGTGGGCGACTGCTTTAGAAAGCTGCCTGGTGTTTTGTGCAGGAGTAACCAGGAGGCCAGTGTTACCGGATGGCAGAGTACATGGGGGGTTGGGGGTGGGAATAAGTTGTTAGACTGGAAAGGCAGTGGGAAGAAGGGAGGAGTTGAGGTGGGAGTGAGGCAATGGGGGAAGGCCGTGCTAGGTCTGGATTTAATCCTGGATGATAAGAGTCACTGGGATTTATTGAGTAGGGAGGTGGAGATCTGAGTGGTGGGAGGAGCTCTTGGTGAATATTTTTGGTTTTTTCAGCAGATGGCCTTGGTCAGGGGGAGCCACTGAAATCCTGAGGATGGAGGAGAAAGTTGGGAAGGGCCCTGGTAGTGAGCGGGAGAGCAAATTGTCATTGGCCGGTTGTTCGTTGTGGGTGGCTGTGACCCCATTTAGGGTTTTCCTGGCAGAGATACCAGAGAGGCTGACCGTTTCCTTCTCCAGCTCATTTGACAGATGAGGAAACTGAGGCAAATGGGGTCGAGCGACCCACCCAGGGTCACACAGCTGGGACGTGTCTGAGGCTGAATTTGAACTCAGGTCTTCCTGGCCTCAGGCCTAGCGTTCTATCCGCCATGCCACCTAGCTGGCAAGTTAATACGGGGATATAAACAGATCGCCTCGCTTCAGTGAGGGCCCAGTGATGATTTCAAGAAAAGTGAACCCATTCAGATCTGTGACTGTTCAGCCCCACGTGAGTAGGAGCCAATGTGGTGGAAGGCGGGAGTAATCCAAGCGTAGGGCTTGCCAGGACGCACCCACAGATGGACCGAGGGGACCAGATTTGAACATGGGGGATGGATTTGGGGTTAAACTGGTTCACCAAGCAGCAGCAGAGCTAGTGCAGGGTAGAGGGAGGAAGAGGAGTAAGGGTTAAGGAGGCAGAAGCCAAGATGGGATCCGAGTTCTTGATTCAAACTCCACAGTTCATCCCCACTTGGGGGCCAGCTCTGCAGGTCAACCACATGGGGGCGGAAGACAAACTCATGGTTGTTAAAGAGGGGGGGCAAGCTTTGAACTCGTTTTCATGGACTTTTGGGGCCTGTGACTACCGTAAGTTCCTCCTATAGATTTGAGGGCCTCAGTTTCCCCCTGTGGTTCCAAGTCTCTGTCTTTGACATGGAATGAGGGAGAGCCTTGAATGACATCCCCTATAGTGAATGAGGTCACTACGAGATCACCTAGAGAGGGAGATCACTAGATCACCTTGGTTTTTAAAGGATCCAAAGCCGGAGGAACACCGAGCTTGATCTCGAAAGCAACAGGGGAAAGGAGGTTTTGGGGGGAGGCTGGAGACAATCAGGGAAGCGGAGGCCGGTACCATTCACCTGTTTATTATAGAAACCCCTCGTGTTCCAGTGTTGAGATCCCCCCCCCCCCGGAGGCTGGAGGGATCCACCCCAGGGGGCCATCGGTACTTCTCCCTCCACAAAAAAAAGAAAGCTTCCTCTTCCCTCCCCCGGGAGCGAAGCTGTCCGGATAGACGGCACTAGAGCTAGGCAGGAGAAAGGGGCAACGACACGGATGTGCAGCTTGGAGAGGAGAAGCCCGAGAGCCCGGAGGCCCCCCCGCGCCATTCATCCTCAGGAGATGAGGGGCGGGCGGCCGTCCCCCCCCCCCTCGCCGTGGCGGCGGCTGGAATGGCGTCGAGTCTTTGTCCTGACGGGGGAGCGGGGTGGCCACCGCTAAGGAGCTCCCCCATCTCCCCCCCTACCCCAGGATCTTCACAGGCAGCACGCAGGGGACCTCTGGTTGCTGCTGGGCCGCGGAAGCCCGGGCAGCAGCTTGCCCTCCGTTTCCAGAGGCGCCAGCTACCCCCTGCCCCCAAACCAGGACGGCTGAGCCTGGTACTTGCTTCCAGCTGGAGGCCTGATGGCAACGAGAGGAGACACAGGACGACGCTAGGTTAGACGGGCTCTGGGCTGCCGGCCTCTCCCTCTGGCACGCGGGCATCCCCCC
>JAJPUD010020447.1:0-12339 GCA_023553655.1 Myrmecobius fasciatus | reverse complement strand
CTGTTGGGCCTGGAGGGCGGGGACCCGGGGAAAGCGGGAGCGCGGCTGCTCCGGGCCCCGCCCCTCTCCCCTCCCCCATTTATGGGGATAGAGCTGGGTGGGGGCGGAGGCTCCTGGGGTCCAAGGGTCCTTTCGCCTGTCCTGGGTCACAGCCCCGACCCCAATCTCTTCCCCCCACCTCTGCCTGTGTCTCTGCTCTCACCTTCCTAACGTGACCCCCCCCCTACATTCAAGCCTCAAGGAAACAAAACAAGGCCCAACTCCCAGATCATTCACCTTGGAGGCCCAGCGGAAGCAAGGGATGCTGGGCTCAAGGGTGTCCCCAAGCACAGCAGCGCGAGATGCCGGCGCTGGCCCACTCCCACAGCCCAGTGCCTCCTGGGGTTCCGATAAAGCCCATGGCCCCCTTGGCCCTGTTCTGCCTTACCGCCCACCACACAGGGTCCCTCCAAAGGTACTTTCCTGGCCGCCTAACGCTCCCACCACCCGGGCTCCCTCCCAAGCTCTTGGCCTTGGCCGTTCCTCCCCGGTCTAGAAAGCTCCAGCCTCCCACCTCAAGTACCTCAAGGCCTTTCTGGAGCTTCGGATGAGGTCCCCAATGGCTTCCCAAGCTCAAAGCAAACCAGGAAGGTCATCGCCCCGCTGGGTAAGAGGGCCAAGTTCCCGATGGACTGGCTGTTAACAAGGGGGGCCGTGGGACACTTTATGGGAGAGGCCCCTGAGCTAGGGGTGCTAAGTGTGCTAACTGCACCGGCAGCTCATCGGGCACGGTTATAGGGCACAACCCTAGAAGACGATAGCTACGACTTCAGATATAGAGACCGAGGGCCTGGGTACAGGGTGGCTCTGTCTGTGCAAGACAATGTGGGCACAAGATGATCCCGCTGAGTCAGCTCGTTCCTCACTGGGGCCCGTTTAGAAAGTTGCTGCTAGGGCCGTGATCTTCCGCCCCGAGTCCATCCACTCCTTCGCTCTCACCCCAGATGACCCTGAAGCCCTTTTGGCCGATCTGTCCATCATCTGTTACAGTTTACTCCTTTCCGGTCACGAAGACAATCTTCAAGGCATCTGGGAGCTGCTTGGGGACGGGGAGTGCTGAACAACGTCACCAAAGATGGAGCTGTATCTCAGACCAAAAAGGCCTGGGTACTGATTGATAGGAGGATTCCAGTCCCTTTTCAGTCACATTCAAATCTTCATGAGCCCATTGGGGGGTTTCTTGACAGAGATACTGGTTTGCCATTTCCTTTTCCTGCTCATTTTACAGATGAGGAAACTGAGGCAAGCAGGGGGAAGTTGCCAAGTCCCTGAGATTGTTTTGCACCAAGAGAAACTAAAGAACTGATCCCTGAGGCCAGCAGGCAGAAGGTTCTGCTCCCCGGTCCCACCCTTTGGGGAGGTGGGCCAATCTGAAATCCAAGTTAGGTCAAAGGCCCTAGCCCCCCCTCCCCCCCAGGGGTTTCTAGGAGTCTCACCCTGCCATGCTCTGTCAGAAATGCCAGCCAGAGTCCCAAGGCTCAATTTTCCCTATATAACAGCTCGTGGCCCATGACCTTGACCTCCTTTGGGTCAGCCTTCCATGGGGCCTCTGGTTGTCTTTTTCCTCCCCCCCCCCCATGCCACACTGTATCTCCCCTAACTCCACTGTGCTTCCCGACCCCACTTCTCCTCCTCATAGCTAACTAACTCTTTTAGGGCCCCTTTCAGGATTTAGCCAGCCAGCTGAGGACATGCCCCACCCCATGGGGGCTCTCTTCTCCTGGGTAATTGGGAGTTCCACTGAGGCACTTGGCTCTCCAATGCTCTCCCACTCTATTTCCCATTTCCCACTCTGGGTGTCGATTGTATCCCTTCATTTTGTCTGGAACCTCGTGCCCTAAATAAATCTACCTTTTGCCAAAGACAATGGCCATCGTGAACTCTTCTTTTTGGTGTCTGCCATCATTTGGTGAAAAATCCAACATCACAGATCACATCACTGTGACTTACCCAGAGTCACACAGCTAGGTCACATTTGAACTCAGGAAGAAGTCTTTCTGATTCCATGGCCAGTGTTCTATCCACTGTGCCACCTTGCTGCTCCTGGGAATTAAGTTTAGGATTAGGGTTTGGATGAAGGTTTAGGCAATGAGTGTGTGTGTGTGTGTGTGTGTGTGTGTGTGTGTGTGTGTGTGTGTGTGTGTGTGTAAGGTTTAGGGAGGAAGAGTGAAACACTTAAGCCAAAATGTCCTCCGCTGCTCTGCCTTGGTCAGAGCACTCACTCCAGCAGGTACACAGACAATGCAAAGCCCCTAGGATGATCCCAGCCTGCCCCTGTGTCCCATTTCTCTCTGGATGATTTAGAGTATACTTCACTTACAACATGGCTCCTGGTTCTGCCTCTTAGCCTTTTCCATATTTCTCTCCTCCCATTTCTCCCAGACTTCTGGGTTTTAACCAAATCTGTGATTTCACCCGTGTCCGGGGCTTTTCGCCAATGCTGATCAACACCTTCTAAGAACATTACCTGGGTCACAGGGCCCCGACTGTGCTAGGCAGGACTTCTAGGGGGCGGAGAGGAGAAACTGAGCCTTCTAGACTCCCAGGCGAGTTGACTGCCCATGCCATCTTCTTAACCTACCATGAAGCCCATGGCCATCACCCTTTCACTTTGAGCTGCTTTTGAATGTAGGATCTATTCATCCCCAACCTGATTCCACTCATCCCATTCGATCCCTCCAAATCTCAGCGACACCCAGGAGATCAGCATCCTTGCGCTAGGATCTCTAGTTCCCCTTCCTTGTTCGACCCCAACTGTGTGCATCTCAGTATTGACAACCAATACCATGCATTTCATTGCTCATTCATTCATTCATTCATTCGTTGGAGTTTGGGTACTGACTAGGAGGTTTGGGGGTGTCCCACTATCTTTTTTTTTTTTTTGGTATCATGGCTACTCCCTATGGGGGATCTACAGAGGCAGTGTACTTCTTCTCCATCCTTTTCACTATTTGATCAGCTTTGTGAGTCTCCGGGCAAATCCATTTTAACCAGTCCCTGGGAGGTGTATTCCACACCTGGCCATTCTGTCGTTCCTGTATTACACAGCTGCTGCGATCCAGAAGCACAGATCCCATTGGACTCTCAGCCACCATCTGCGTCATCGACTTCCCAAATCTTCTCTTCTCTCTTGCCTTCAGTGGCAAGGGGAAATGTGAATGGAAAATGATAAGGACCAAGCCGGGGAAAACAAGTGGTTCTCATATGAGGAGGCGATTCCATCTGTTCCTTCTGAACCCTGTTGTCGTCAGAGGTGACAAAGGGAATTGAATTAGAGAGCCTCTAAGTGGTTTGGTTCTGTTTTGGTCATCTTAAAAGACCAGAAAGGGAAATGAATACACTACAGGGGAATTATTCTCACATGATCTGGGCAAAGAAGGAGGAAAGAGAAGGAGCCAGGGCCACTTGAATGTCTTTTTCATCGGAAATGGTCAAAGGAGGAAGGAATGAACCGACACAGAGTTGAGTATCACTGACCAAGAAACAGGACATAAAAGGAGATGAGGTGGGGGGAGGAATAAGAGAGAAGGATCATCAAACAGAGAAATCTGTTGTTTGGTTGTGTCTGACACTTTGTCAGCCCATCTGGGGTTTTCTTGGCAAAGATACCGGAGTGGTTTGCCATTTCCTTCTCTGGTGTATTTTACAGGGAAGGAGACTGAGGTAAATGGGATCAAGTGACTTGACCAGGGTCACAAAGGTAGTGTCTCAGGTTGGATTTGAACTCAAGTCCTGCTGACTCCCAGCTTGGCACTGTATCCACTGCACCACCTAGCACAGTTAGTCCTAAGGAAAAAAAAAAAAAGGTAGAATCACAAATAAGAGTTCAAAAGAAAAAGAAAAAAAAAAGAATATGAATCTGTGATTGGGCTCAGGGTGAACAAAAGAGAGGGGCAGGGGAACAGAAGTAGAATGCACCAAATGGAGAAGTTAAAACATAATGCTGATCTCCCACCACCCTCTTCTTTATAAAGAGGAGAGAGAAAGAAAGAAAAGAAAAAGCATAAGAGAATAGGATGGAGGAAAATATAAAATTAATGAGCACAACTCTAAAGATGAACAGAATGAACTTACCTATAAAATGGAAGAGGATAGCAGAATGGATTAGAAAGCAAACTCAAACAATATGATGTTTACAAAAACAAGCAACAAACCCCACACACTGGAAACAGAAAGATGCATAGTGAGTTCAAAAAAGGATCCGGCGCAAAATCTTACAAACACTGGTCAATTCAGCAACCATAATTTGTGAATGATGATGATGATGAAGCGCTACCCACCTCCTGACAGAGAGGTGATGAATTCAAGGTGTGGAATGAGACATATATTTTTGGACGTGGCCGACATGAAAATACGTTTTGATTACCCATCTGTGTTATAAGTTTTGTTTTTCTTTTCTTTCAATCAGGGGAAAGGAAGGGAAAATTAATGTTTTCAAATGATAAAAAAGGAAAATAAAAGTTACATTAAAAAGTTTTAAGTTAACACTAGAATAGAATAGGTCCCTGTGGGATCATATATTCTCTTTTTCTTTCTTTCTTTTTTTTTTCTTTTGCTAAGGCAATTGGGGTTAAGTGACTTGCCCAAGGTCACACAGCTAGGAAGTGTTAAGTGTCTGAGAGTAGATATAAACTCAGGTCCTTCTGAGTTCAGGGCTGGTGCTCTATCCACTGCACCAGCTAGCTGCCCCCGGATCATATATTCTCGACATCTTTCAGTTAATTGTGAAATCATAAAGATGTAGTTCATGGGTGAAGATCATTTGTAGAGACATTGTGACAAATGTTTCTCTTGACCCCCATGTTTGTACATCAAAATTTCTACTCAGTTCTGGTCTATTCTTCAGGATTTCTTGGAAGTCCTTATTTTCCCCTAAAGCATTATACTCTCTTTAGGTGGGTAAATTATTTTTGGTCATAAGTCTGTATCTACTGCCTTCTGGGATTTCATTCCAAGGTCTCTACTGCTTTATAATTATAATGGTGATGAAATCATGTGTGGTACAAACTATGGCCCAGTACACAAATTCTCTCTGGCTACTTGCAGTGCTTTTTTTTCTTTGACCTAAAGGTTTGGGGTTTGGCTATAATGTTGGTGGAAGTTTTTATTTTGGAGTATCTATCAGAAAGTAACTAATGGATAGTTTTGTATTTCCACTTTGACTTTGGACTCTAAAACACCCAGGCAGTTTTCTTTTAAGATTTCTTGAAATGTGATATCTAGGTTCTTTTTTTGGGGGGGACACAAAGTGTTCAGGAAGTCCAATGATTTTTATAGGATCTTGCAATGTATGATGCAGAATGCTGGACTGATCTTAAATTTATCCTCTCCAACCTAAGTTCCCCAAGGCATTGGGGGCCAGAATTAGTGTCAACAGATTAGAGTGCTTCTTGGAGCAAGCACAATCTGTGGCTATCTTAGAGGGAAAATTGAGCCAACCTACAGTTGACAACAATGGAGCACAAAAGGGGTTGACAGCTTTCAGAGATCTGGTGCACAGCACTGCATTTGCTCATCTGGATCAGATGAAATTCAGTATTATGCTGATAGTAATAATCCAAAGTGCTTTTATGAAGCCCTGAAGGTTATCTAGGAGCCACACCTATAGTGGATCTCAATTACTCAGTGCCAATGGACCCACATTGATTAGTGCTAAGGACATGATCCTAGAGAGACAGGCTGAACACTTCCATAGTGTTCTCAACAGACTACCATTAGGTTCCTTTCATGTGGCAAACCACCTGGTGCTGATTCTATTCCAGCTGAGATTTAGAAGGTGGGGGGGGGGTCCATTGCTCATACAAAAGCTGATGGAAAATTTCTGGGTCATATGGCAAGAGGAGGTTATCCTCCAGGAGTTCAAGGACACCTCCATTGTTCAGCTCTATAAAGGTAAAGAGAATAGATTGCCTGGTGATAATCACAGGGTGAGGGGGGAGGGGGTCTCTCTTTTAGTCACTACTGGTAAGGTTCTTGCCAGAGTCCTCCTTGATAGGCTGATCCTTTACCTAGAAGATGGGCATCTACCTGAGAGCCAAGGTGGCTTCAGAAGGGACCAGGAATGGGTGAAAAGGTGTTTGCTGTCCAACTCCAGAAGTGCCAGGAGCAGAGAACACAAGGCTGTATATAATATTTGTAGATTTGACCGAGATCCTTGATACTGTCAGTCCTGAGGGCTTGTGGGAAATTGTGTCAAGATTTGGTTGCCCATGGGGCAGCTAGGTGGCACAGTGGATAGAGCACCAGCCCTGAAGCCAGGAGGACCTGAGTTCAAATCTGGTCTCAGACACTTAACATTCCCTAGCTGTGTGACTCTGGGCAAGTCACTTAACCTCAATTGCCTCAGCAAAAAAGCAAAAAAAAAAAAAAAAAAAAGATTTGGTTGCCCAAAAAAACCGCATCCGTGTTATACATCAGTTCTACCACAACACGTTTGCTTGGGTTATAGCCAATGGCTTTTGGGATGCTCTCGCACTTCCCCAGTCACCAATGGAGTAAAATAAGACCGTGTGCTGGCTCCCATGGTTTTTATCCATGATGTTTTCAGCCACGTCGTCAAGCGCCTTCAACGATAACGAACGTGGCATCAAATCAGGACCAAACGGATGGTAAATTTTTCAACTTGAAAAGTCTACGAGCCAAAACTAAAGCGGAAGGGGTGTCGGTCCGTGATTTTTTATCTGCAGCCTCTGAAGCTGAGACACAACAAGGTATGGATTGCTTCTCTGCTGCTTGTGTTGATTTTGGCCCAAGAATTAACACTAAGAAAGCCCAGGTGCTCCATCAGCCAGCACCATAGCATCTGTATGTGGAACCATAGGCTACAGCAAATGCTGTGGATAAGTTCACTTACCTTGGCAGGACACTTTCCAGGGAGGTTGATACACAAATTGCCAGAGTTAGCTCAGTGTCTGGGAGGCTCCGAAGCATGGGAGAGAGGAGGTATTAGGCTACCTCCCAAAGTCAAGGTCTACGGAGCCATTGTGTCGACCTCACTGTTGCATGCTTGTGAAACCTGGACAGCGTACCCATTCCATGCCAGGAAACTGAATCTCTTCCATCTGAATTGTCTTAGGAAGGTTCGAAAGACACCTGGAAAGATAAGATACCAGACACTAGTTCTGGAACTAAACTACCCATCATCCTGACTTTCCTACAGAGAGCACAGCTCCGGTGGGCTGGCCACACTGTTTGAATGCTAAATATATACTTGCTAAAACAACTGTTTTATGGAGGATGCACACAGGGCATGCGCTCACAAGGGGGCTAGAAAAAAAGGGTACAAGGAAACTCTCAAGCTCTTTCTGAAGAACTCTGGGAGGTGCTGGCTCCGGACCACCCAGCATGGCGTGCTCTTATCAGGGAAGATGCTGTGCTGTGTGAGCAAAGCAGAATCTAGGGAGGTCCAAAGAAACTTAAGATGTACAAAGTTAGAAAATTTAACCGAAATGTTCATAGGAACTCTGCGCCTGACTTGTGGGAGAACATTTTGGTCAGAGTAGCCATAGCTGGATACATTGTAAGTTGACTCGACCAAACTGACATCACATTGGCCCTCTTTGAGAACAAAGGACAACAGACTAACCAAAAATCATCTTTCTCTGGCCCACTTTTGTTTTTGCCGTGAGATACTAAATATTGTTTCCAGTTTTATCACTTTGTTTTAATACATCTCATTTTTGTTTCATTCCCTTATCTTGTACACAGAGGAACACAGCAGGGAGGATTCAAAATAACGCAACAAATTTTCATTTCAAGAAAACCTATATGATAAACCCTAGACATTGTTTTCAATACGACCCAGCTTTTCTCTTCCTCCTGTTAGATTTTCTCTGCTGTGCACTTTTAACTTTTCTTTTTCTTCCTCTCACTCACCATCCCCAACCGTAGAGAAGACTTCAATTAAACAAAGGTACATACATATACACAGGTATCTAAATCGTATATAGACACATACACAATCAGGAAAACAAAACAGCACCTTATAGGCACTTTTAAAAAGGGTCATTCATTCAGATATATCAAGACCATTCTCTACTCCTTAGAGGATATGGAACCATTGGTTCCATTGGTCAATGAACACGGACATGGAGGTATAACACACAAAGATGTCCACTTGCCGAAGGAATTCTGCATTGTGATGGAAGCAATCCGGTGCAGAGTCCAGGCTTAAAAAGGATGGGGAGGTCCTCTCTGTGGACGGCATTGTGCTGACTGCATCGAGCCCCTGGAGACTACTCACACTCCTAGGAGAGGTCATCAAGCACCCAAAGAAATGTGTCCATTTGAGAAAGATCAAGTAAATGCAGAATGCTATCGTCCAGATTTCAACATGCATCTATATAGGTATCCTATAGATCTCGTCTCTTGGTAGAAGTGTGATGAGGGACCAATCGGGGCCCAATATTTAGAACATGCTTGGATTTGTCCTTGGATTATAGAACACAGGCACAGAAATTTCCTGTCTTGTTATAATCCATCACGTGAAACTTAATATTTTAACATTCATTTTTAAAATGTTGAGTTCCAGATGATTTCCCTCCCTCCCGTCCCTCCCCTATCAATATGATACTCATTGTGCAAGTGAAGTCTTGTAAAATATTTCCATATTAGCAACATCTGAAACTTTAAAAGTCTGTTTTCAGCCATGGATGACTAAGGGGCTGGTATTATGTGATGATGAAAGGGTTTTTAAGTGGCTGAGGAATGGGAAGAACCAATGACTCAGGAGGTGTTGAGCCAGAACTGAATATATGCACAATAGACTTCTTGTTTTATCAGTTTCTCTTCTTTCCTTAGTTGTGAGTCAAGACTGCTGGGAGCTTCTGGGTGGAGGACTGGTGGCAAGCAGGATTGCATCATGCAGCTGCCATGTATCTGGGAGCACAGTTCTTTCTTTTGTTTTTATTCTTTCCTCATCTGAGGTAAATGAATCTTCTAAAGTGTCCAGGTGAGCGTGAGTTCAGCAGATCTATCGGACTGATATCACATCACCAACTGGAGTCCGTAGCAGCGGCTGCCACAGTAGTAGTAGTTGTTCATAGAGGCAGCCCTGCAGTCAAATGTGGAAAGATAATCACTCAAGGATGGGGGCGGCTTCAGGGACTGTGGCCTCTCATGGTGAAGAGAAAAGGACTGTCTCAGGTCTAGAAAGATATCGATTCTCAGAGCCCCAGAGAACTAACTACACTGAGGATGAACTCACTCCATGAAGGGAAAAAAGGACTTCCGGGGCCAGGACTTAGGACATAGTTTCTGGTCCTGTGGGTTCCCTTACTGTCATTGTACTCTAAATCTGAATCCATTCTCCTCGGGACCTTGTGTGTGCCAGGGGAGTGTGTCACCTGGTTTGGAGGGAAAGCTTTGTGACAACTCTTCTTGCTGTGCCTTATCTTATCCATACCTTAGGTTCCCTTGTAAAAAGTACACAGGATTTAAAAAAAAAGAAAAAAAGACTTCAGTGGCTTAAATGGGAGCCCACTACTTGGGCAGTGGCAGTATTAAAGGCTACAACTCCTCAGCTACTCCTCAAACCCTGAGAGGAGGAGGAGGAGTATTTGCCTTTTGGGACCCAAGTTGCTATTAAGAGTGAGAGTTGGAGCAAGATTATACGATGGTTTCATGGAAGTGGCTCTTCTCAGCAATGAGACGATTCAGGCCACTTCCAATGGTTTTGTGATGGAGAGAGCCATCTACTTCCAGAGAGAGACTGTGGAAACTGAATGGGGATCTCAACATAGCTTTTCACTCTTTTTGTTGTTTGCTTGAATTTTCTTTTCTGCCATATCAATCAAAATCCCCAAAAAATCACTTCACAGATCTAAAAAAATAATAATAACAAAGTTCATCCGGAAGAACAACAACAACAAAAATCAAGGGAATTAATGAAAAAAAAAAATGCCAGTAAAGGTGGCCTAGCTGTGCCAGACCTAAAACTATATTATACAGCAGCAGTTATCAAAATCATTTGGTACTGGCTAAGAAAGAGAATAGTTGGGGGCAGCTAGGTGGCGCAGTAGATAGAGCACCAGCCCTGAAATCAGGAGAATCTGAGTTCAAATCTGAGGTCAGACACTTAACATTCCCTAGCTGTGTAACCCTGGGCAAGTCCTTTAACCCCAAATGGCTCAGAAAAAAAAAAAAAAGTAGTTGATCAGTGGAATAGGTTAGGTTCACAAGACTAATCTAATGTTTGATAAACACCAAAACCCCAACTTTTGGGATAAGAACTCACCATCTGACAAAAACTGCTGGGAAAATTGGAAACTAGTATGGCAGAAACTAGGCATTGACCCACACCTAACACCATATACCAAGATAAGGTCAAAATGGGTTCATGATTTTGACATAAAGAGTGATATGATAAGCAAATAAGAACATAGGATAGTTCACCTCTCAGATCTGTGGAGAGGAAAGCATTTGGGACCAAAGAAGAACTAGAAATCATTATTGATCACAAAACAGATAATTTTGATTATATTAAGTTAAAAAGTCTCTGTAAAAACAAAACTAATGCAGACAAGATTAGAAGGGAAGCAATAAATTGGGAAAACATTTTTACATGGGTTCTCATAAAGGCCTCATTTCTAAAATATAGAGAATTGACCCAAATTTATAAGAATTCAAGCCATCCTCCAATTGATAAATGGTCAAAGGATATGAATAAATTTCAGCTGAAGAAATTGAAACTATTTCTAGTCACAGAGAAGATGCTCTAAATCACTCTTGATGAGAGAAGTGCAAATTAAGACAACTCGAAGGTATCACTCTCAGACTGGCTAAGATGACAGGAAATGACAAGGATGAATGTTGGAGGGGACGTGGGAAACCTGGGACACTAAGACATTGTTGGTGAAGTTGTAAACTGACCCAACCATTCTGGAGAGCAATTTGGAACCATGCCCAAAGGACTATCAAACTGTGCATACCCTTTGATCCAACTGGGTCTCTACTAAGTCTGTATTCCAAAGAGATCTTAAAGGAGGGAAAGGGATCCACTTGTGCAAAAATGGTTTTTTACAGCCCTTTTTGTAGTGGCTAGAAACTGGAAACTGAATGGATGCCCATCAGTTGGGGAATGGCTGAACAAATTATGGGATATAAATGTTATGGCATATTACTGTTCTGTAAGAAACGACCAGCAGGAGGATTTCAGAGAAGCCTGGAGAGACTTGCGTGAATTGATGCTGAGTGAAATAAGCAGAACCAGGAGATTATACACGGCAACAAGATTATAGAATGATTAATAATGATGGATGTGGCTCTCTTCAACAATGAGATGATCCAGGCCAATTCCAATTGTCTTGTGATGGAGAGAGCTGTCTACACCCAGAGAGAGGACTGTGGGAACTGAGTGTGGACCACAACATAGTATTTTTGTTGTTGTTTGCTTGAATTTCATTTGCATTCTCATTTTTTTTCCTTCTTGATCTGATTTTTCATAAATAAGTATGCATATATTGGATTTAACATCTACTTCTACCATGTTTAACATATATTGGACTACTTACCATCTAGGAGAGGGGGTGGGGGAAGGGGGAGAAATTGGAACACAGGGTTTTGCAAGGGTTAATGGTGAAAAATTATCCTTGCATATGTTTTGAAAATAAAAAAGTTTTCATAAAAAATAAAAAAGAATTTTATTTTCTTTCTCTTTTTTTCCTTTCTGATCTGATTTTTCTTGTGTAGCAAGAGAACTGTATCAATACCTCTGCCTATATAACATCTATTTTTACCACCTTTAATATATATTGGACTATTCGCCATGTAGGGGAAGGGGTGAGGGAAGGGGGGGGGGATTGGAACACAAGGTTTGTAAGGGTCAATGATGAAAAATTATCCTTGCAGATAAATAAAAATAAAATGAAAATTATCCTTGCAGATAAGTAAAAATCAAATGAAAATAAAAAGCTTCAATACAAAAAAAAAAAGGGTGGGAGTTGGAAGGCTGGATCCACAGGGGGTGCTCCATTTCCCTCTCTATCTCTATGATGTCAGACACTGACCCTCCCGAATCAGCTGTGGGCTTTCTGAGGTCTCTTTCTGTATCCCTGGTGCTTAGCATGGTGCCCGGCGCTTAGTAGGTGCTTAGGCAGGCAATATTTATTGCCTGATAAAGTGTTTGGGACGGACTGGACCACGGTGGGTTAAGTCCAGCACTGAAAAGGGGCATTGGCTGGGTTGGTTTTGCTGCGGAGAAACTCCCAGGCCCTTCTACTGAGCTCAAGCTCCCCATTCGGGAAGGCCTTGATCACCACTGCTAAATATCAGGCGCCCTGCTGGGTGGCAGGAGGGAGACGG
>JAJPUD010020446.1:14448-24710 GCA_023553655.1 Myrmecobius fasciatus | reverse complement strand
CCTTTTTATGCATCTCTTGAGTTCTGTGTTTGGGTGTCGAATTTTGTGTTCAGATCCGGTCTTTTCATTAGAAATAGGTGAAATTCATCTATATTATTGAATGACCATCTTCTTCCCTGGAGGATAATGTTCATTCTAGCTGGTTAGGTTATTCTTGGTTGTAATCCAAGTTCCTTTGACCTTCGGAATATCTGGTTCCAGGCCCTTCGATCCTTCAATGTGGAGGCTGACAGATCGTGTGTGATTCTAATTATTGATCCTCATTATTTGAATTGTTTCTTTCTAGCTGCTAGCAGAATCTGTTCCTTGGTGCTATAGTCCTGAAATTTAGCCACGATATTCCTAGGGGTTTTAATTTTGGGGTCTCTTTCAGGAGGTGATCGGTGAATTCTTTCAATGGTGATTTTGCCCTTTGATTCTACAATCTCAGGGCAGTTTTCTGTCAGGATTTCCTGGAAGATAGTATTAAGATTCTTTTTTTCATCATGGCTTTCAGGAAGTCCAATAATCCTTAGATTGTCTCTCCTAGATCTATTTTCCAAGTCAGTTGTTTTTCCTAGGAGATATTTCATATTTTCTTCTAATTTTTCATTTTTTTGTTTTTGTTTGACTGATTCTTCAAGTCTTAGTGAGTCATTCACTTGCATTTGTTCAATTCTAATTTTTAAAGTGTTGTTTTCTTCAGTTACCTTTTTAAGCTCCTTTTGTAACTGGCCAATTTGTTCATTGCACTCTTTTTCCACTTTACTAATTTTATTTTTCAATAAATTGGTGTCTTTTTCATAACTCTTTTGCAGGGCATCATATCCTTCTTTCAAGATATTGTATCCTTCTTGCACTGATTTCAGTTTATTTTCCCATTTATCCTCCAGCTCTCTTTTGAGGTTCTTTATGCAATCTTCCAGAAAGTCCTTTTGAAAAAGTGACCAGTGATGGTCTTTAATACCTTCTTCTTGTATTTTGTCTAAAGGAACCTCAGGATCTGGGGTCATTGCTTATTTGCCTTAATAGTAACTGTCTATGGTGAGAGCTCTCTTTTTCTTTTTCCTTTTTTTAAGACAACCTGGATATCTCTTTAAGTAGGGGAAAAAAAAAACGGGGGCTAAAAGACGGCGGAAGAGCTTTGCCCTGGGGCACTTTGGCAAGTTGACTTAAGGTGCTGGGCTGGTGGGGGCTAGGAATAAGTCCGAATTACTCCTTAAACAAGGCAAGTTTGCCAGAACACCTGCCCCCAACAGGGCAGAGTGTCCCCAGTGCCTCAAATAAACTCCAGGAGTTTGGAATTTGGAGTTTGGAGTTTGGAATTTCTGCCACGATGAGCTGAGCTGAGTCCCACCCTCACTTCCGGCCTACACAGGAGTCATCTATTTATCTCTCTGTCCCAGTCAGACTATGAAGTTCTCCAGAAAGCAGTGTCCAAATATTTCTGGATTCGTTGAGTTGAAGATCAGTTAAGAGGCTTATTTTATTGTTGATTTGAGAGAAGATCAGAGGAGAGGCAGAGCGTCACCTTTTCACTCTGCAGTCTTGGCTCCTCCCACCTGAATTAAAAAGCTATACCCCCATTCTTTTTTTTTATTAAAGCTTTTTATTTGTATCACATATGTATGGGTAGTTCCCCAGCATTGATCTTTACAAAGCTTTCCATTACAAATTTTACCCCCAGTCCACTCCCCTCCCCTAAATGGCAGGAAGTCCATGACATGTTAATAATGTTGAATTACTTGTCAAGTTATGCAAGAAAAATCCTATCTACAAGAAAAAAAAAAAGAAAATCAGAGAAAGGCAACACAATGCAAGCAAATATCCATAGAGATCATGAATATGTTATGCTTTGGTCCACATTTCATATCCCTCTCTCTGGGTATATATGGTTTTCTTCAATGAACAACTGGAACTGGTTTGAGACAATTTTTGTTGCAGAGAGCCATGTCCATCAGAATTGATTATCATGTAATACTGTTGTTGCTGTGTATGATGATCTCCTGGTTCCGCTCATTTCACTCAACATCAGTTCATGCAAGTCCCTCTAGGCCTCTCTGAAATCGTCCTGTTGGTCATTTCTTACAGAACAATAATATTCCATAACATTCATATACCATAATTTATTCAGCCACTCTTCAATTGATGGGCATCCCTTCAGTTTCCAATTTCTAGCCACTAGAAAAAGGGCTGCCACAAACATTCTTGCACATGTGGGTCCCTTTCCCTCCTCTAAGATCTCTTTGGGATATAGGCCCGGTAGAAACACTGCTGGGTCAAAGGGTATGCACAGTTTGATAACTTTTTGAGCATAGCTCCAAATTGCTCTCCAGAATGGTTGGATCCGTTCACAATTCCACCAACAATGTATTAGTGTCCTAGTTTTCCCACATCCCCTCCAACATTCATCGTTATCTTTTCCTGTCATTTTAGCCAATCTGACAGGTGTGTAGTGGTACCTCAGGGTTGTCTTAATTTGCATTTCTCTGATCAATAGTGATTTGGAGCAACTTTTCATATGACTAGAGATTATACCCCCATTCTTAAGGATATCCCAAGTAGAGATATAGTTCTCAAGAGTTCTTTCCTTTTTACCTTTTTACGCTTCTCTAGAGTTCTGTGTTTGGAGGTCAAATTTTTTGTTCAGATCTGGTCTTTTCATTAGAAATAAGTGAAATTCTCCTGCATCATTGAATGACCATCTTCTTCTTTGGAAGATAATGTTCATTCTAGCTGGATAGCTTATTCTCTGATTCCAGGCCCTTTGATCCTTCAATGTGGAAGCTGACAGATCCTGTGTAATTCTAATGACAGTTCCTCGGTATTTGAACTGTTTTTTTTTTTTTTTCTAGCAGTTTGTAATATCGTTTCTTTGGTGTGATAGTCCTGAAATTTGGCCATGATATTCCTTGGGGTTTTAATTTTGGGGTCTCTTTCAGGAGGTGATCGGTGAATTCTTTCAATGCCAGCTTTGTCTTCTGATTCTAAAACATCAGGGCAATTCTCTTTCATGATTTCCTGGAAGATAGCATCAAGGTTCTTTTTTTGATCGTGACTTTCAGGGAGTCCAATAATCCTTAGGTTGTCTCTCCTAGATCTGTTTTCCAAGTCAGTTATTTTTCCTAGGATATATTTCATATTTTCTTCTAATTTTTTCATATTTTTGTTTTTGTTTGACTGATTCTTGAAGTCTTATTGAGTCATTCATTTCAATTTGTTCAATTTTAATTTTTAAGGTATTATTTCCTTCATTTATCCTTTTTAGGTCCTTTTGTAACTGGCCAATTAAATTTTTTGGTTCATTGCATTCTTTTTCCATTTTGCCAATTTTATTTTTCAGTGAATTGTTGCCTTTTACCAATTCACTATTTTTATTTTCTTGTGATTTGGTAACTTTTTCCAATTCAGCAATTCTGTTTTTCAATGAATAATGAATGTTATCTTTTTCCAATTCACCAATTTTGTTTTTTAATGAATTGTTGTCTTTTTCCAATTCACCATACTTATTTTCCAGTTTTTCACATCTCTGTTGCAGGGCGATATTTCCTTCTTGCACTGCTCTCAATTTATTTCCCCAATCTTCTTCTAGCTCTTTTGAGATTCCTTATGCAGTCTTCCAGGTAAGCCTTCTGAAAGGGAGACCAGCTGAAGTCCACCTTTGTGGCTTTATCTGGGATTGTTTTCAGAATCTCAGGATCTGGGGACTTCTTTAGTTTCTCTCCGTAAAAGCTGTCTATGGTGAGAGCTCTCTTCTTCTTGCTCATGATTTTCAGCAGAGGTATCAGTCACCAGCAGGGAATTCTGCAGCAGCAGCAGCAGCAGCAGCAGTGATTTCAATTTGCCTTGGGGCAATTTGCCGAGTTGACTAATGGTCTGGGGCTGATCGCACTAGATCCGCACTAGGACCACACATTCAGCTGCTCTCAATCCACCCTTTATCAAAGGTAGACCTGCCAAAGCACCTGCCGGCAAGAAGAGCAAAGTGGCCCAAGCGTCTCCCAGGGACTTCCTGGCAGCCTAAAATCCTCTGCTCCCTCCCAGCCCCGGACTTGCACCCCGGCTGCGCACTGGCATCTGAGCGCTGGGAGCTGCTCGATCCCCTGCCCGTCTAAAACTAACCTCCAAAGTTTTTTCAGAGTAGATTGTTGATAGAAGTGTCTTGTAACCCAAGTGTTTGGTGGCGCCCTCACTCCAGAACCAGTTCAGAGGCTCAATTTGTCTGGGTCTGAGGGAAGGTCTCAGGAGCTCACAGAGGACCCTGTCTGCAGTTCGCCATCTTGGCTCTGCCCCCCAACACAAACTATGTACACTTCTTTTTCCTGTTGTTGTTTTTTTCCCCTTTCTCCCATGGTTTTTGTTTTTTGCTCTGATTCCTTCTCCCAACATGATTCATAAAGGAATGTGTATTAAAAATAAATAAAATCACTACCATAAAAAGAAGTACTTTAATTTTTTTAGTACACATTGCTTTATGAATCATGTTGGGAGAAATTATCAGAGCAAAAAAGAAAAAAGCATGGGAGAAAGGAAAAATTAATTCAATTATGTTTTTTGTTTCTTTAACTATTAGGCTAATTGTTTAAAGTGTTACTTTCTTCTGTATTTTTTGTGTCTCTTTTACCAAGTTGTTTCATGATTTTCTTGCCTTACTCTCATGTCTTTTCCTAATTTTCCTCTACTACTTTTGTCTGTGTCTTTAACTCTTCTAAGAATTCTTGTGGGTTTTTTTTTTTTGTTGTTGTTGTTCAAATTGCATTTTTTCCTCTTGAGACTTTTTAGATAGCTGTTTTTACTTTGTTGTCTTCTTCACAAATTGTGTGTTAGTCTTCTCTATTACCATAGTACCTTTTAAAGGACAAATTCTATTTTTTTCATTGTTTACTCATTTATCCAGGGTATTTTTTTTATTTTGAACTTGATGTGAAATTTAGAACTCTTCTTACCTTGGAATGGGGAGACACTGTCCAAGCTTGAGTCTTTTATTTTTCCTGCTGTTTTTAGAATTAGTTCTGGGAGTCTACAATTTTTGAATGCTTTCCAAAGTTGTGTGATCCAGAGAAAGGTACTATCATTGCTTTTTTAGTGTATTATCTAGTCTTTCCCCAAGAACAACTCCACTCCCTTGAAGGCATAAGCACTCTTATTGACCCTAGAATACTTACTTCCCTGAAGCTGCAAGCATTAATAGTTCTCACTGTCTTGGAAATGTCAACATGGTCCTTGCTGTCTTGTCATTGTGTGCAAGGATTCCTTTCTGTTCTCAAATAATAACCTAAAGTATATAAGGACAATAAATTGTCAGTGGCATTTGTACCAAGTGCCAGCAAAGGGTCCCCTATTGTCTTTCTTATCTGTTGTGTGATCCCCTTAAATCATCTCTACGCTGAGAACTTTTGAAGCTTCTGCTGCTTTCATATTCACCTTTAAGGCCCATGATTGTACTGCTATCAAATGTGCTCCAGATAGCCCTCCACTTTGGTATCATTGACCTCTCATGCCAACCTCCAACCAACTTTAGTTTCTTAAGTTTGAAAGAAGTTCCACTGCTATTTTTTGTTGGTTCTGTTGTTTCAAAATTTGGTTTAAGTTTTACTACTCAAGATGATTTCTATCAAAGACTGTCTTTCTTTCTGCTTTTACTTTTATCCCCATTATACAGAGTTTGGCAATTAGTAAGAATTTTAAAAATTATTATTAACTATCTACCTTACTTGGTGAAACATCCTCATAATTGGGGAATTTGTTTTTCTAGTTAACATAAAATCTTGATTTTAGAGCTTCATTATGAATTCTTTACTATGTTTCTGGTAGGCAAAGCAACATAGTAGCCCACTTAAGAATCCTTAATAGATTTTAAAATTATTGCTAAAAACCCTATTTAGCCTCTCATTTCCTATAGTGCAGAATTTTTTTTGTTTTATTTTCCATCTTAAGTAATGAGATGAAAAGATAGAAAGAAGTTAGTTTTTCCTAGAAAGGTAGCTAGGTCAACGTCAAGATGACTTTTACATTTTTATATGATTTAGATATAAAATACAGGCTTACAAGGGAAAAAGAACCTTTAATTAATGTAGCCTCTCTCCCACCGCATTCAGAGATCTTGGGATTATATCTCAAAAAGCTAGAATAGACTTTGAAGATCATTTATTCCAACAATTTTATGGACAAGAGAACTGATATAAAAGACTTGTAAGGAGCAGGTATATGGTGCAGTGGATAGAGCCCCAGTCCTGAAGTCAGGAGGACCTGAGTTCAAATATGACTTTAGACACTTAACACTTCCTAGATGTATTACCATGAGCAAGTCATTTAACCCCAATTGCCTCAGAAAAAAAGGCAGTTAAATGACTTGTCTATAGTTTCATAGGTAGGTAAATGTCAGAACTTGAAAGTAAACACAAGTGTCCTGATTCTAAATGCCATCCTTTATTTTTGAGTGTAAAATAAATACAACAAATAAATTAAAACTACATTTCATATGGTTTTAAGGGATTCATCATGCTCTCAAAGAAATCTGCCTGAACAGCTAAAATTTGATCCTCTATATTATAATTATAAATTCATTAACCCAAAATTTATTCTATGTCCACTATATATAATTTGATATCTTTAGAGCTGGCTATAGTAAACATTCAAATTATCTTGTGATTTATTTGATTTGGAAAATCTTTGCCATGCTGAAGATTGCAATTCATTTATGACTTTTCATTCTGTACACATCTTGTTCATTTAATCTTATAAAGTCAATAGAAAGAGTACAGTAAACATACTAGAAGCTATCTTTAATTTTTTCTGAATGCTTTGTTACTACTTGTTATCACTCAAAACATAATCAAGCCATCTTTTCTTAATGTTATATAGATTCTTGATCTCATCTTTTGTTCTCTTCTGGTTTGGAACTCCGAATTAATTATATGTGGTAGGCTACTTGCATCCATCATGTAGTAGTCATAGTCACAGTCATATCAATTGTTGTTTATTTATATACATATTCCTAATAAACTCTTTTGAAATCAGCTAGTTTATTTTTATGTTTATTGTCAAGCATGGATTGCACATGGAGTATAACTTGGGTTGGGTTATTTTTCCAATATTTTATTTAAACATTTTCTATCCTCAGGATAAGTGAATTCTAAGAAGCATGTATAGTATGTACAATGGTAATAAAAGGTGATGCTTTTGCAATTTAATACAAAGTTATTTCTTGATATCATTTGATAAGTGAGAAAAGGAGTTGTCAGGAGTTCAAGACACTTTTCATTATAATACATTGCTCATCTCTCTCCACATGTAATTATATAGCATTTATTAATACTTCTCTTATGTTGTTGTTCATATTCTTCTAGAGATCTCAAAATATCAAACCGAAAAGGAATGTTAAACATTAGTAAATCAAACTTCTTCATGTAAAAATGAACAAGCTGAGTTATGATTAAAAATATCTGCTTTCATTAGTTGGGTCTGCTGCACTGGAGGAGCTGTGCAAACTTGGCCATTACATTTAAGCTCATTGAGCCTCCATTTTTCTAGCCATAAAATGGTGATAACAACATTTATCTACTTAAATCCCAATGCTCTTCGGAAGATTCAGTGAGATAATGTGGGTTAAACACTTTGTCAACCTTATAATAACAAATCAATGGTAGTTGTTAATTGATGTATTTTGTTGTATGTCTGTAATTATTGCAGCTATTTCTTATCTATTATGGATTGGAAATTTCTTGAAAACTAAGAACTTGTCTTACTCTTCAGATTCCTATAAACCTACAAAATAAACTTTCAAATCATTGAATCATTTTTTACTAAAACATTGAATCTACATTGTTCTACTTTATTTTCTATTGAGAAAAAAGGTTCATAAACTTTTCTACTTCATGCTCTAGTGAGGCCTTCTCTTTTTCACCCAATTCCTGAATTCTGTTATTTAACTTTTCACTTTTCATATGAAATCTTCTGCCCTCTGCCTATCTATGTCTAGAAATTCATGTTTCTATATCCTGCTCTTCTCTACCCCACAATCAATCATCACTGACCACATCCATCTGTCTTTTATGGCCTGAAAAGTCTTCCTTCTTTTTTTTTTTTTGATGAAAGAATTAATGTTCTGATTAAATGTATCTGAGAATGCTTCAGTTCCTTGACCTTCAGGCTAGAGAGCCCTATTTAATGTAACTTCCCCTTGCTTATGATTTACTTTTACTGCTTAGTTTATTCTTAGCTTTTGTATATTTAATACTGTATATGCACCCAGAGACTTTGGCAATGGGTGCATTTTCATAAGCCTAAAAATTAAATGAATAAATTATAAATGAATGTATCATTTCCTGTATATGCACCCAGAGACTTGGGAGAATGACTACATTTTCTAAACTAGACTATAAATAAATAAGCATTTTAAAATTTGGTGTAGAATTCCATTATGCAAACTACTTCCTTTACTGCATTTCAGATTTTAAAACTGTCACTTTCAGTTTCCAACAAAGACAACAGGAGTTTGTAAGGACTGGCATGAAAACGGCCAGAGTGGTCCCATTGCCCACCCTGATGGCTTCTGGGAAATGGATTCCTGTTGCCATTTTCACTGGCGGTTCACTCTAGCAAACATAGAAGTATTCAGAATGCCATTGCTGCATGCACAATATAGGAATTAGTGGCCCAGCCTTGCCCCTTTGACCTTTCAATGCCAATCCCCATGCCAGGGACCAGAGGGACTCTATATCCTTCCAGGGGCTCCTAAGGAAGAGGATAAGGTGAGAGCTAGGTGTGGGGACAAACCAGTCCACTCATATATAACTCAGTATAACTACTTGGGCAGCCTGAGAACAGGTATTCTACAGATTCCATTGTTGTGACAAAGATGGTAATAAGCAGAGGCATGACATAAATGGGTCCTTGTAAGAGTGACAGGAACCAGAATGGGGAACAGCACAGATGTCTTACCTTTTCTCGTTACTAGCTAAAGATACAACCAGGGACCCGTTAAAACCTCTTCCATTTTTGAGCTCTAATTCCACATTTCTTTTCTTTCCTTCCACCATGTTATAACTATGTTAAAACAAGTTTGGGTAACTTTCACATAATGTAGTTATTTAGCTTATATTACTTTTTTGGAGCTTGTATTCCTAGATGATATTTTTTTCTGATATAGCTAATAAGTATGATATGACTTCTTTCTGATGTGATCAACAGTAATAGACAATAACAGGAAAAGATAAATAGGATACTGTAAAATTTAAAAAAAAAACCTTAATCATGGATTTATGAAAGATTCTTTTTAAAAGTATGAAAATCTGTCCCCCTCGACCTCACTATTATTTCAAATGATCCTGCTGCTTAAAAAAGTATCTTTCACAAAACTCCCTAAGGTTTCTGCTGCATCTCTCATAAATTATTCTTTTTGATGGAAACCCAGCACAACTTCTCTATTTTTTTCCTCACTTATACAGGCAATGATTCTATAGCACCACACTGAAACTCTTGACAGCTCAGTGGGTGAAGAAAAGGAAGAGGGGGATTATCTAAAAGAGGAGGGGGAAGGGGAAGAAATTCAAAGTCAGGCCCAAGATGACAGGAGAAATAGGGTAGCAGCTGTACAAAATGTTACTTGATCTCTGCCAGAGCTGTGGTATGTAGGGGTGAATGACAACTTCTAATTAAAAATGGTGACTGATTATCATGTAAGAAGTGACACAATTTGTCTAAGACCTGGAATGGTAGATGATTCACTTTTATTTGCAGAAAATGCTAATTTGAAGTTATGCATTTTTCGAAGAACATCTGTGGTAATTTTTTGATTGGATCCACATAGTGATTAAATTCCTTTTTTATTTTGTGGCTGAAACTTTTAAATTGTCTCATTGCCTGGTGCCTACTCTGTTTCCATAAACAAAGCTGAAGGAGGAAAAAGATCTCAGCATTTGCCGGCAAAATGTGAAATGTTACCCAATAAAACACTTTGGATTATAATGGTGATGAAAATTGAATATGTAGATCATTGCCATGAATTCTCAGGTCTCTATCAAACTACTTTGGGTATTATTTTTCAAAGCTATATAATCTTTTTAGTAGCCATACATTCATGTAAAACTGATTCATAGTCCTCTATCTGGGTCAAATGCACACAACTGTCATCAAAACACATGTTTCCAGATGTTTTTAACTTTCTGTGAAATAGAAAATTGATAGCATTGATTTTTTTTACCCCTTAATACATTTCATTCACACTTAGAGCTATTTCCTGATATATATATATATATATATATATATATATATATATATAT
>JAJPUD010020446.1:0-14348 GCA_023553655.1 Myrmecobius fasciatus | reverse complement strand
TATATATATATATATATATATATATATAGATAGATATATATATATAGATAGATATAGATATATATATATGGGAAAAAATAAACTGCTAAAAGGAAAATGCAACAAAGTTTGACTGGTTCTTTAAGGCTTAACAAAAGTTTCAGAGTAAGTTATATTATCCTATGGACCATAGTCAATGCCTTCATAAGTGACAAATGAAAAAGAAATAATATATACTATGTTACTGAATATATGTAAAGATTAACAAAGCTCTAGAGAAAAGATAGGCCATGTCTATGGTGCCTAGCAGAATTAGGTGGGGAAAAAGTTAGTTTACCTGTTTTCTCATTGTTCATCTTCAAGATTATATATGGACAAGTAAGTTGGACAGAATTTGACTGGGTTGAAGTAAGATTTGCTTTGTTCTCTTGGTATAGGGCCATGAAAATGACTGGACAAGAACACTGAGAGTTTATACTAATGGATATTTCTTCTTGTAGATATGGAAAGTTTGGTATGATAAAAAGTGAATAATTTTTATTGTTGATCAGCATTGTTGTGTAATACTTACTTCAGCTTTTTTGCTTTAAATTCAAAGTTTTTTTTTTCCATTCTTTATTTGAATAATTAAGTAGACCTGAAGACCCAGGAAAATAATCTCAAGGCCTTTCCACAATTACAATAAAAGTCTTGTGCCAGTGAGAGCAGCAGACAAAAACATTTGACCTTCCTGTCTTGAAGCAAATGTTCTGGTAAGATTAGTAGACAATAATTCATATACTTTCTAAATCCCCTTTTAGGAAATTCCACAGGATTTTTTTTTCTTTTTAGATGTTGTCACTTCTCTTATAACAGCTCAACACGTATGTGAGTCAAATCAAAGATAAAGCAAGGGATTTAATTCTTCAGCAGAACAAGAATGTTTCTGATACCGTTTCCTTTTTCATATGACCTATGTATTAAAGTTCCATAAACTCTCAAAAAATAATGAATTGATAGAGGAAATGGAAAATTAATGGAAAATGCAGACTGACTTCCACTTAGCTTCCTTTAAAACAAGTGGGCATGATGATACTTCTAAGGGTTAAGGCATAGGAATTTCTCAATTAATGGAATTACAAAAGCCTGGATTTATAGAAATTCAAAATTCAGGTTTCCACTTTCCTTTATTCAAGATATGCCTGTGGCCTGCAACATTCTAGCTTAACTCTATGGTCATGGAGAAATGTTCTTATTTCTACCCTAAGTGCTGTGATATGAATAAGGTTAGGAAAATGCAAACTAAAATTAACATTCCCCTTTCTCTCATGACTAATATTAATTAATTTGCCAATATCTGCTTATTTCTAACTCCACACATATCATGACAGCCCTTCTTTGCACTAATAATAATCACTGGCTAAATTCAGGTTTTCATTACCTCTCTCCTGTACAGTTGTATTAATCTAATAAATTTGGTTCCTAACTCTACTATTTCCATTCTCCATTCCTTCGTTCATTCCATTACTTGGATGGATTTGTAAGTTCACAGATGCAGCTGTTCCTTTTAATATTAAAAATGAAATTCATTCAAACTTTATCATAAATAATTTTTGTTTATATCCTCCAGTTGTTCTCAATAAATGTAGCATGCTACCAACAGAATCCTGAATATTCCTGTCCGTGCAGCTTTTAATCAGTAGTATATTGCAACTTAATCACTCCCATCATGCAACTCTACATTGCCCAATGGGGATTGGTACTTTTTAATTGAGGAAAATGAGCAACACTGAGCTGAAATCATGCTAGTCAGTAGGAGAACCAGGACCAAAATCCAGTTCACCTGACTCCCAGCCAAATGTTCTTTTCTTATTACACTGTACTTGGATAACAGAGTCCACACAATTAAAATTTAATCTGAGTTTAAGAATAAAATAAAATACATTGAAGCTTGTATTAATAAAATATCATTTCTTGATTTTTATATAACAAGAAACTATTACTTAATAAATTATGCTAAACTAAACTGTTCTTTTTTCCTTTTATTCAGAAAATAAAATTTTAGTATAAATTACATTATACTAAACTCTAACATTAACTATGGTCAATTATATTAAGGAACAGTACCAGAATAATACTAAGCATTAAATATGAATATTGCCTGTGAAACAAGTTAAAAAAAGTGGTATAGGCAACAAAGAAAAGAATTGCACTAACAGATAATCTATTTGCTTTCACCACATTTTTACCTCTTATGTTTGTCTGAACTGTATGATAGTAAATGATACAACTGAGAGCTCAAAAGAGTAAAAAAGTGTGGCTTTCTTTTATCATCAAAACAATAGTCCTATGGTAGTAATTCCTTTTATTGTAGAAGAATCAGAGGTTTATAGATAGGCATTGTTTTCCATGATTTTATAGATCAATTTGTACTTTAGTCAGAGATTGGGAAGATTCAGGAGTTTTTAACCTCAAGGCCTTGGCATACATTTTTTAAATGTTTCAATAACCAAATTTCAATACAGTTGGTATTATTTTGCAATTTCATGAATTTTATGCTATGCGTTAAAATCTATTACTTTTAGTAGGGACTTGGCTTGATTGGATTTCTTTTTAAATGTGTATTACACAAAAAAGATTATTCATTTCTGTAAAAAAAGCCCTAATATTGCTAATACTCAAGAAGCCTTTGAGATGCTTTTAATATTAGCTTATGTTAATAAGTGAAATGATTCATTTAGCAAATAAAGATGAAGATGCTCCCATTATCAACAGTCATTATCAACAGTGTTAGATGTTAGATATAAAGAGAAAATAAAAAAATTGTTCCTGTCCCCCAAGGAACATATATTGTACTAAAGCAATGTCACAAGTCCCTTCTTATTAATATTAACATCTTTTAAACAGAGGCATCACAGGGAAAATCAAGGCCAATTCTTTCTTCTTCTACTCAGAATATGAGAAAGGAAAGAACATCAGAAGAAAAATCAATGTCAGAATTCTAGTATTGACTCTGTCATCATTGCATGCATCATCCGGCAACAAATTATTAACATTCTCTTGACTTCCTTTTCATCATCAGTAAAAGGAGGAAGAGAATGGAAGGGATTAGATCAATTTTAAGATCCCTACCATCTGGTGCCTTTGACTCAGGTGTACTAAAAATTATTTGACTAGACAACTTATCCAGCTCATAATTCTTCTGCCTATAGAATCTTGAAGACTATTAGAAGAGAAGAAGCTTCGAAAGTTTCTCCCATGCTTGAAAGGTTTAGCCCATAGGCCCCAAAGTAAACTGTATCTCCTTACTGTTCAATCTAATTATAGGATGGTGCACTGGCCATTTAGGTTCTTCTTTATTCAAGAAAAACTATGAAAAGAAAAAAAAAGAAATGGGAATTATTTCTACAGTGAAGGTAACCAAGGGAATAGAAGATGTTAAGGTACACAGAATTTTGAATGTTTTAAAAATATTAACTTGGGTATGTTGAGATCTTCCTTCAGTGATGACATATGAAATAAGCCATGTGAACATGTATGTACTCATTGCAACCAAACCTGAAACCAGAAAGCCAAATGGAAAAATGACTACCAGATGATGCAGAATAAGACAATTGCCAGAATTGCTTTTAATCATGTTTCTAAAAGCAACAAGAAATATCATTTCATGGGGAATTTGTTCATCTTATATTTTAATATACCTGGTAAGTATTGTAACTTTTTTCTTGATTCTCCTTCATCCCTCTTATTTTTTCCCAACTTTTTCTTCTACCTCTTTTATTTAATTTTTAATGGAGGGGAGAAGAGCAGTATCTTCCAGTAGTTATTTTTAAAGGGGGCTGAGACCAATTCACATTGGTCTTTGAAGCTTTATACATACTCCTT
This sequence comes from Myrmecobius fasciatus, assembly GCA_023553655.1. Lineage (NCBI taxonomy): Eukaryota > Metazoa > Chordata > Mammalia > Dasyuromorphia > Myrmecobiidae > Myrmecobius > Myrmecobius fasciatus. The sequence goes on along the minus strand of JAJPUD010020446.1, from coordinate 10,505 downwards.
TGAACATTTTTTCTCTTCTCATTTGGTGTCTTGATCTTCCTAGTGACCATGATATTAAACTGTAAGACCTTCTCTTTTTTAATTATCTTCTATTTACTTTTTGTATAGCTTGCTTTTTAAAAAATCTTCTCCTTAATTAGAATTTAATTTCTGCTCTTCAGGGCAGGGGCAATCTTTTACCTCTTTTTGTATAACCAATGATGATCACAATGCCTGAAACAAAGTAATTACTTAATAATATATATTTATTGATTGATTTATTGCTTATAGAAGTGGGAGAAATTTTGCCAGAGTTTTTTTTATTTATTTACATAGTTTGCATATTGAAAATGGTAAAATTTCAAGGATAGAAGGAATGATTCAGAAAATATCTGAGTATGTAAGGTAGTTGATAAAAAGGGACTTAAAGTATGGAAAAATCTTAAATCTTATTACTATCTAAAATGAAGGACTGAGTGAAAATCAACATTTATTGACATGAATGTATAATTTCCCATATATAATAAATGCTTTGGGGTAATAAAGTTCAGGTACCAAAAGTATTAATAATTGTTGTATAAAGTAATATGAAGGCTTTTGCAAGAAATATTCCATAGTTTCCACTGTCTTTATCATCACATAACTGACTGAACAATATAGGAGATAATATTGTGATATTCTGTTTAAAAAAAAGATCTTAAAAACAATTAAAAAAATCATTTAAATGTAAAAACCAAAGAAGAAAAAAAATCAAGATAATTTGATTCAATAGAACGAACAACAAAGGTTTTCTACCAACAAGATGTTTCCCATGCATACATAAAACTTTTACATGATTATCTAACTACATATAATAAGAAATGTTTTCAATAATACATCACCATAGGATATAGATAGATACGTAATGTATATACATACATATGTATACAATTATAAACACTATAAGTAATATATATGTGTGTATGTATATAAATCATTCATCACATTTTGCTATGTGTATGTTTGTCATTTATTTATGTTTAATGAATTGTATTTAACTATAATCTTACATGTATATATATATATATATATATATATAGTATAATTATATAAACATACACACATCAAAATGTGCAAGATGATGAAGCTTTCCCAGTGTTATTATGGATGAAAATTTGGGGTTAAATAAAGCCATGAAGCACTAGCCCTAAAGTCAGGAGGACCTGAGTTCAAATCTGGTCTCAGACAATTAACACTTCCTAGCTGTATGACCCTGGGCAACTCACTTAACCTCAATTTCCCCAACAACAATAAATAAATTCATGAAACATTGGAAAGTCTTGGGAATATGACATATCACTTAGGAGTTTAGTTTAAATATCTAGATAAGAAACACTGAGTCCATGTAAAGCTTATCATGTATCATATAGTTTTACTGACTACCAATAGATATGAAAGAATTGATATTGAGTGTCACATAAATTAGGGCAACAAAGAGGCATGTGGTGAGCAGAGCTAGCATATCATAAATAAGGAATAAAAAAATAAATTGTTCTTTATCAACTCCTATAAATTAAATAGAGATGGGATAATTATATTGTGAGTTCCAAACATTCTATGTGCATAATTGTATGCTAAGGTCAATGTGTAATAGTAATATCAAAAGAAAACTACAGTGGCCTCCAGATACTGGAAGGGCCATATGTGGCCTGCTTATGAGAAGATATAGACAAAACTCATACAATCTATGCATGTATGAATTGGTTGTGGTTTACATTAACAAAGGAAATACCTATTGTTGTGAGATCATAGATCTATTTGATTTTTTTATTACTAAAATTTTTACTTCTTTCATGACAAAATATAGAAGTAAGCCTTAAAGTACTCTAGGCCTCTAGATTGTATTTCTTCATAATAGAAAATAATTTGAATTCATAGTTTTGAGAGTCATAGAAGAATCTTAAATGTTATTGATGTCAACTCTTTCCTATGCAAGAATCCCTTTAACATCATCTAGAACAAGTTATGGTGCTGCTTCTAACCTAGTAAAATGGTGATCAGTACCTTTTGAAGGAATGGATACTATTTGTTAACATTGGTAACTTGTTGAGAAATTTATTCTTGGAGAGAGTTCTAGGAAGGTGGCAGAGTAGGTCAGTAAATTTCAAGCTCTCTAGATTTTCTTCACAAACAAAATAAATTTGCCTCTCAGGGCAAACATAGACTGGTGAAAATTCAAGAAAACTGGCGGCAGAAAAGAGGTTCTCCTGGTACAATTAAGAAGACCCAAAGAAAGACTACCAGTGTGAAGTGCACATAGCTCCAAGCTATCTCCACAGAAACACCAACTGGGGGCCCCTGATGCTAGTTGTATATAGCTGAAGCCTCACCATGAATCAAAGAAACTTTCACCTCCTGAACAGCATATTTCTCACTGGAAACTAAATGGATGCCCATCAGTTAGAAAATGGCTGAATAAATTATGGTATATGACTGTCACGAAATATTCTTGTTCTGTAAGAAATGGCCAGCACCATGATTTCAGAGAGGCCTGGAGAGACTTGCATGAACTGATGCTAAGAGCAGAACCAAGAAATCATTATAAGAGCAATATTATACAATGATCAATTTTGATGCACATAGCTCTCTTCAACAGTGAGATGATTCAGACCAATTCCAATGGTCTTGTGATCAAGAGCCATCTACACTCAAGAGAAGAACTGAGTGTGTAGGAACTGAGTGTGGTTCACAACATAGAATTTTCACTCTTTTTTGTTGTTGTTTACTTGCATTTTATTTTATTCATCATTTTCTTTTCTCGTTTAATTTGATTTTCTTTTACAGCAAGACAATTGTAAAAATATGTATGTGTATATTGGATTTAGCATTTCTACCATGTTTAACATATATTGGACTACTTGCCATCTAGGGAGGGAGATGGGAGAAGGGGGTGAAAACTGGAATACAAGGTTTTGCAAAGTATAATGTTGCAAAATTATCCCTACATATATTTTAAAAAATAAAAACCTTTAATAAAAAATAAAAATTACATCTTAAAAAATAAATTTTCTTCAGATAATTTCTGTGTTGCCTTTTCCAAACTCTCTTGTAAAGTTCTAATTTACTTTCCCCATTTTTCTTCCAGTTATCTTTTAAGTTCCTTTTTAATTTCTTCTAGGAGATCCTTATGTGATGGGTATCAATTTATATCACCTTTTGGGATCTGAAGACTATCTCTTTTTAATCTTTTCAGGGTTTGAATTCTTCTCTTACACCATAAAACTATAGTCAGAGTTCTTTTTGCTTTTTTTTGCTCATTTATTTTTAAACATTGAGATCTGCTTTTAGGACAAGGGAGAGTATCCAGTTTCCTCTACAAGTGGCATTGCCTTCACTGGCATTTGAAGGCTAGGCCTGCTTGTGCTTAGCCCACCTCCCTCTGATTAAAAGAGACCTATTCCTAAAATCTTGAAGATTATATTCTGCTGGCAATTTGTTACACTTCCAATATTCATGGATTCTGTAACTCCAAAACTAAGTTAGAGTCTGGATTTGCTACTTGGTCTGAGGGTTGTGGGAAGAGTTAAAAAAAAAAAGGGTCCTCTCCAGCATCTTGGCTCTGTCCACCTTCCCTTCCCCCCCACCCAGTGTCTTTTAATTCCAAGTTAAAGGGAAGATATTGTATGTTTTAAAACCTGGGGACCTGATTTCTTATGTGAGAATTTATTGGCTATGCTTAGAGGAATATCTGAAAATATTTGTGAGTAAACTTAATAGATACTTATTCACTTCCTGTTTGCATTTGTTACAGCCTCAGATCTTTTTCACATGAACTATAATTTAAGAACATTTGCCTAATTTTATATTCAAGCATTTCAATATTAAATGTTAGGTAATATTTAAAATTTATGAAAAAATAGTAAGGAAAGAATTATTTTGTAGCCCTTTAAGATATGTGAAGTATATTACTTAAGCTACGTCATTGGTTTCTTTGAAAAAAAATTTAATAATAGCTTTTTATTTTCAAAATGCATACAAAGACAGTTTTCAGCATGTATCCTTAGAAAATTATGTTCCAGATTTCTCTCCTTGCCTTCCCATCACTTCCTCCTCTAGACAGTAGGTAATCCAATATAGATTAAACATTTGCAGTTCTTCAAAACATATTTCCACATTCATGCTGCTGAAGAAAAACCAGAAAAGAAAAAAGATAAAAAAAATTGAGGAAAAAAGCAAGTGAATATTAAAAAGATGAAAATACTATGTTGTCATACACATTCAGTCCCGGTAATCCTTTTTCTGGACACAGTGAGTTCGCTCCATCACAAGTCTATTGGAAATGCCCTGAATCACCTCATTGTTAAAATGAGCTGCATCCATTACAGTTGATCATCACATATTCTTGGTTTTGCTGCGTAGAATGTACTCTTGGTCCTACTCACTTCCCTTAACATCATTTCATGTAAGTCTCTCCAGCTCTTGCTGAAATCATCCTGCTGATCATTTCACATACAACAATTATATACCATGATATTCAACATTCCTCAATTTTTGGGCATCCCCTCAGTTTCCAGTTCCTTGCCACTACAAAAAGGGCTGGTACAAATGTTTTTGTACATGTGGGTCCTTTTTCCTTTTGGATGGTCTCTTTGGGATACAGGTTCAGTAGAGACACTGCTGGATCAAAGTGTAAGCACAGTTTGATTGCCATTTGGGTGCTGTTCCAAATTGCTTTCCAGACTAGTTTGATCAGTTCACAACTCCACTAACAATGAATTAATGTCCCTGTTTTCTCACATCCCCTCCAACATTTGACATTATCTTTTCCCATATTCTTAGCCAATTTTAGATGTGTGGTTTTACCTCAGAATGATATTAATTTACATTTCTCTAATCAATAGTAACTTAGAGCATTTTTTTTTCTTATGACTGGAAATGGCTTTAATTTCTTGGTCTGAAAAAAGTTTCTCTTCATATTCTTTGACCATTTATTAATTGGAGAATACCTTGTATTACTTTAAATTTGAGATAATTCTGTCTATTTGTTATACATGAAACCTTTTTCCAGAATCATTGGATGGAATTTTTCCACCAGTTTTCTGCTTCTCTTTCAATCTTGGCTGCATTGGTTTTGTTTCTACAAAGCATTTTTTATTTAATATAATAAAAATTATCCATTTTGCATTTCATAACATTCTCTGGCTCTTATTTGGTCATAAATTCCTTCTTTCTCCAAAGATCTGACTGGTATACTATCCCTCATTCTCCTAATTTGCTTATAGTATCACCCTTTATGTCTAAATCATAAACCCATTTAGACTTTTGAATATGGTGTTAGGTGCCAATCAATGCCTATTTTCTGACAAATTATTTTCCAATATTCCCAGAAGTTTTAGTCAAATAGTTAATTCTTATCCCAGAAGTTCAAGTCCTTGGATTTTTCAATCACTAGATTACCATAGTCATTGTATTGTCATTTGATTTTTACAACAATCCAGGGAGGTAATCGTTTTATTAGATGAGAATATTGAAGACAAAGAAGTCAAATGATTTGCCCAGAGTTAAACAACTAGTAAATGACTTGTCAGGAATTTTATTCAGGCCATGCTGACTCCCTTCCAGCATTCTAAAACATATGCTACCTAACTGTCTGCTGAGTTAAATCTAATAAATGTATTTTTATTAGATTAGGTCTTATGTTCTAGGATTTGGGGAAAATAATTATTTAGATTTCACTTCTATTATTTTCTTTATTCCTCCATTCCAGGTTTCATAAACAAACTCAGTATATCACTACTTTAGGGTTAAAACAGAGCTCAGAGGTGAATGGAATTAATTAAGAAATATTTCTTAGAGTAAAACACAAAAAAATTGTGAGCCAGATTTTATAGGAGCTAAGTTCAGGGCCATTTTTTAATCTATTTTTCAGAATTGGACCTTGATTGTCTTTAGAGTTTAATAATGGGGAGGCCAAATGACATAAAAATCCTGCTGAGTAAACTGGCAGGTGTTCTGGTTTTACCTACTGAACACTACCATTACACTGCCTGCAGGTCCTCAGGGATCTGTTACCCACAAGCCTCAAGACAGCACATCCATCAAAGAAATATCTTGCCAGCCTTTCCCTTCTTGGATTTCCTTCTCTTTTTCTGTCAATACCATTTACACTGTTTCCCAAAGTTGTATCATGACTGTCGCCTCTTATTTTATACGTTGTCTCTCCCAAAACCATTTTAGATCCTTTCCCATTATTTCTATGCAATATGTCTCATTGCTGGCACCTTAGAATCAAGGTTCTCATTCAATCCTTTTGGGTGATGATCTTACTAATATGATTTTGTTGAAAATTCTGGCATTGTATTCAGAAGAAATTCATTGGAGGTCTTTCTCTACAACTTATTTATTTGGGTTATAACAGGAGAGGTTTTATTGTTTGTTTGTTTGTTTTTTAAACCTCTGTAGTACTTAATTTCCTCAATTGCATTAAACAACAATAAAACATGCCTGAGGTTGGCTAGATGGCTCCAATATAGTTTCTAACCACAAACTCCTATACATTTAAATCATTATCCTAATTATCAAACACCCTAGCCACATTTGATTGTTATATAACAGAACCAATTTTATCCTTAGAATCAGGAGACCTGGATATAAAGAAAAATCTGACACTTGCTTAGTGTTTGACCATGGCAAAGAGAATGAGTATTTTCCTCATCTGTAATATGGCTGACTATCTTACTGCTTTGATATGAAGTAAGTACTTTGTAAACCTAAAAGTGTTACAGAAAGAATTGTTTTTACTATTATTTCTTAGACATTGTCTATATTTTATTTTATTTATTTATATTTTAATTTAATTTAATTTAATGTAATTTAAATTTATTTGCAAAACATATGTATAGGTAACTCTTCAACATTAACCATTACATAGCTTTCTGTTACAAATTTTTCACCCTTACTCCTCACCCCTCTCCTGGATGGCAGGATATCCACTACATGTTAATTATGTTAAAATATTTGACAAATCAAATATATGAATAAATATTTCCACACTTATCATTGTTATGCAAGAAAAAAAACATATCTACACGAAAGATATATCAGAGAAAGGAAACACAATGTAAGCAAACATCAATCAAGAGTATGAGAATGTTATGTTTTGGTCCACATTTCACATCCCTCTCTCTGGGTGTATATGGCTTTCTTCAGTGAACAATTGAAAGTGGTTTGAAACAATTCATTGTTGAAGAGAGCCACGTCCATCAGAATTGATCGTCATATAGTATTGTTGTTGCCGTATATAATGATCTCCTGGTTCTGCTCATTTCATTCAGCATCAGTTCATGCAAGTCTCTCCAAGCCTCTCTGAAATAGTCCTGTTGGGCGTTTCTTACAGAACAATAATATTCCATAACATTCATATACCATAGTTTATACAGCCATTCTCCAATTGATGGGCATCCATTCACTTTCCAGTTTCTAGCCACTACAAAAAGGGCTGCCACAAACATTCTTGCACATGTGGGGCCTTTTCCTTCCTTTATGATTTCTTTGGGATATAAGCCCAATAGAAATGCTGCTGGGTCAAAGGGTATGTACAGTTTGATAACTTTTTGAGCATAACTGCAAATTTTTCTCCAGAATGGTTGGATCCGTTCTCAGCTCCACCAACAATGCATCAGTGTCCCAGTCTTCCCATATCCCCTTCAACATTCATCATTATCTTTTCCTGTCATTTTAGCCAATCTGACAGGTGTGTAGTGGTACCTCAGAGTTGTCTTAATTGGCATTTCTCTGATCAATAATGATTTGGAGCACATTTTCATATGATTATAAATAGTTTTAATTTCATCATCTGAAAATTATCTGTTCATATCCTTTGAGCATTTATTGATTGGAGAATGGCTTGAATTTTTATAAATATGAGACAATTCTCTATATATTTTAGAGATGAGACCTTTATCAGAACCCTTAAATGTAAAGATGATCTCCCAATTTATTGCTTCCCTCCTAATCTTGACTGCATTGGTTTTGTTTGTACAAAAACTTTTTAACTTAATATAGTCAAAGTTATCTATTTGCTGTTCAATTAAGAGTTCCAGTTTTTCTTTGGACATAAATTTATACCATTTTCATAAGTCTGAGAGGTAAACTATATTACGTTCCTCTAATTTACTTATAATATCACTCTTTATATCCGGATCATGAACCCATTTGGATTTTATCTTGGTATGTATGTTAGGTGTAGGTCAAGCCATAATTTCTTCCACACTAGTTTCCAATTTTCCCAGCAGTTTTTGTCAAATAGTGAATACTTTTCCTAGAAGCTGGGGTCTTTGGGTTTATCAAACACTAAATTGCTATATTTATTGACTAGTTTGTCCTGTGATTCTATCCTATGCCACTGATCGAGTACTCCATTTCTTAGCCAGTAACAAATGGTTTTCATGACTGCTGCTTTATAATATAGTTTTAGATCTGGTACAGCAAGGCCACCTTCATCAGCTTTTATTTTCATTAATTCCCTTGAAACTCTTGACTTTTTGTTATTCCAAATGAATTTTGCTAGTATTTTTTCTAGATCTGAAAATAATTTCTTGGGAGTTTGATTGGTATGGCACTAAATAAGTAAATTAGTTTGGGTAGTATTGTCATTTTTATTATATTTACTTGACCTACCCATGAACATTTTATGTTTTTTTCCAATTGACTAGGTCTGATTTTATTTGTGTGGAAAGTGTTTTGTAGGTTAGTTCGTATAGTTCCTGATTATTCCTTGGCAGGTAGATTCCCAAATATTTCATACTATCTATAGTTATTTTGAATGGAATTTCTTTTTATTTCTCTTGCTGCTGAACTTTGTTGGTAATATATAAAAATGCTGCTGATTTGTGTGGATTTATTTTGTATCCTGCAACTTTTCTAATGTTGTGAATTTTTTCTAGTAATTTTTTAATTGAGTTTCTAGGGTTCTCTAAGTATACCATCATCTCATTTGCAAAGAGTGCTAATTTGGTTTCCTCATTACCTTCTCTAATTCCATTAGTCCCTTTTTCTTCTGTCACTTCCAAAGCTTACTTTTCTAAAACAATATTAAATAATAATGGTGACAGTGAGCAGCCTTGTTTCAATCCTGATCTTACTGGGAATGGTTCTAGTTTGACTCCATGAATCTTATTCTCATCAGATTGGACTCTAAAATTGTATATCAGACACATTTGGTTTCACAGAGAAACCTGCCCTTCCTTATAGGGAAGTGGGAGGGAAAGGAGGAAAAGAAAGGGATAGACTAATAGAAGGGAAAATAGAAGAAAAAGGTGTAAAAAAGGGTCAGGGGCTCTAAAACGGGGAGGATTATTTGAGGGAAGTCATAATCAAAAGCAAAAAACTGGGAGGGAGGAAGGGATAAAGGGGAAAAGAAAGAGAAAAAAATATAACTTTGGGTAACAAAGATGGCAGGGAATACAGAATTAGTTATTTTAACTGTGAATGTGAATGGTATGAACTCTCCCATAAAACGGAAGTGTATAGCAGACTAGATTAAAAGCCAGCATTCTACAATATGTTGTTTACAAGAAACACATTTAAACATAGAGATATGTAAAGAGTGAAGGTAAAGGGCTGGAGCAGAATCTATTATGCTTCAGGTGAACAAAAAAAAAGGGGGGGTAACAGTCTTGATCTCAGATCAAGTGAAAGCAAACATAGATCAAATTAAAAGAGATAAGGAAGGAAACTATATTTTACTAAAGGATACCATCGATAATGAATCAATGATAAACATATATGCACCAAGTGGTAAAGTATCCAAATTCATAGAGGAGAACTTTAGAGAGATGCAAGAAGAAATAGACAGCAAAATTATCCTAGTTTGGGATCTCAACCTTGCTCTATCAGAATTAGATAAATCAAACCACAAAATAAATAAGAAAGAAATGAAGGGAGTAAACACAATTTTAGAAAAATTATGTATGATAGATCTCTGGAGAAAATTGAATGGAGACAGAAGGGAGTTTGCTTTTTCTCAGCCTTTTATGGAACTTATGCAAAAATTGATCACGTGTTAGGGCATAAAAACCTCAAAATCAAATGCAGAAAGACAGAAATAGTAAATGCATTTTTTTCAGACAATGATGCAATAAAAATGACATGTAATATAAGGTCAGGAGAAAATAAACCAAAAGTAAATTGGAAATTAATTAATCTAATTTTAACAAATGAATGAGTGAAAGAGCAAATCATAGGCACAATCAATAATTTCATCCAGGAGAATGACAATAATGAGACAACATACTAAAATTTTTGGGATACAGCCAAAACGGTTATAAGGGGTAATTTTATATCTATAGATGCTTACTTGCACAAAATAGAGAAAGAGAAGATAAGTGAATTGGGGTTACAATTTAAAAAGCTAGAAAAAGAACAAATTAAAAACCCTCAATTAAATACCAAATTTTAAATTCTGAAAATAAAAAGGGAGATTAATAAAACTGAAAATAAAAAGTATTAAATTAATAAATAAAACTGAGTTGGTTTTATGAAAAAAA
>JAJPUD010020445.1:0-24711 GCA_023553655.1 Myrmecobius fasciatus | reverse complement strand
CAATGTAAGCTTTTTGAGAGCATGGATTTTTATTTTGTCTTTTGCATCCCAGCACTTATACAATGTTTGATTTTATTTGCCAGTCTACATGCCTTTTTTTTTTTTTTTTTGTAAGAGAAATTATTCTTCAGTAATAAGACCTTGGTGCTTCAGAGTCACTGTGTTAAGCAAAACCCCAATATGATTATAGGTAAAAAGCCACTGTTAATATTCATCTTTATGTACTAATACATATAGCCTTAGAAGGTGATATTATAAAACTTGTTACTTAGAGGCATGTAGGTGCTGGAGTGTTTAGAATAGTGGATTTGGCTTCAGGAAGACTTGCCCCATATGTACCAGTTTTATTATTCTTCATGAGTCACTTGAACTTTTTAACCTCAATTTTTCAATCTATAAAACAAAGGTGACAATAATAGAATCACTCTTGTTGTTTGGGAGCAAATAAGATAACATGTAAAATACTTTGTAAATCTTCAAGTGTTACATAAATATTAGCTATTATTCTAGGTGATACAGCAGATACAGTACTACATATATAGCCAGTAAGAACTAAGTACAAATATAGACTTTGACTCTTACTAGCTGTATGGTCCTAGATAAGTCACACAACCTGTGCCTGACTAATTGACTCATATACTCTTGAAACAAAGGAGGCACTTAGTAGAAATTTGCTGAATCAAATCAAATTGGATATATCTGTAATTAGTAAGGATGGAGTAGACTTTAACATGTTTTAAGCAATAGGGAAAGTGTTGAAGAAAGGAATGGATTGAAGAGATAGAATGGGAATGATCAATGAAAAAGCTTAGAGAAATATGATTGAGAAGGGCACAAGTAGGAGTTTGAACTTGGCAAAGAAAAGGACTTTGCCTTTCCTAGAATATGGAGTAAAAGAAGAAAAATTGGTGGAAATATAGAGGAATTTTGAAGTATAAAGTAAGAGAGGACAAAGAACTGGAGGATGAGTAAAATTTCTCAGTATAGCTCAAGCCAAAGAATCTGTTGAGAGAGAGATGGACAGAGACAGAGAGAGAGAAAGAGGTAGAGACAGAGAGACAAAGAGAGGGAGGGAGGGAGACAGAGACAGAGAACTAGAGAGATTGAGATACACATAGAGATACAGAAATGAAACTTGAACAAAAAAAATCTTTTTTAATTGAAAACTTTAGATTATTTAAATTTGCCTTTAACTGATCACAGATCCAAGACCATATATGCCAAATAAGTTCCATAATGGGGTTATAGAATTCCTAATGGCCTACCTATTTCCCCAAATTCCTGAATAGAATACTGATATGAGCATCTTGGGAAGGTGAATTCAATTATAATATATTTATAAAATCCTAGTTTTATAGCTAAACCAGTTCCATACATTTGCATTTTTAATATGTAATCAATATATATTTCAATTTCTAGGAATGAGGAGGCCTGAGTCTAGCCTTGTCACCTGTGTAATCATGGGCAAATCATTTAAAGTCTGATAAATCACTTTCCTTATTCTTAACATGAAGACAATGATGGGTTATAACTCTTTCATTGTCTGCTCCTTTCTCCTCACTGCATGGAACAGTAACACTTCAGTTACATGGAGGACAAGTGAAAAAGGATATGGTTTTGAAAGTGACATGATTTAGCTATAACTCTTCTCATACTTAAATTGAAGATATGCTGATAGAAAAAATGATGGCATAGCTCTTTTGACGGAATTGTTATTAAGAAGCACTAGAAAAGGAAAGATGAACTTCATATGAGTTCCAATCTAGAACAGATGCTGAGTTCAATGCCCTTAACTAAGACCAGATACCATGTCCAAAGTATGCTATGTAAGATTTCACTTAAAGATATCCTATTGAAAGTGTGGTCAAGCATTTGGTAGTCTCTCTCTTAACCTTGGCAGGCAATAGTTTGCAGAGAACTATAAAAACCCCAAATATGTATTCCCTAAAACTTTTGTGTTTATACTAATTTTAGGTCTAAAAATGTGTAGAATCAGGATGAGTGGAGACAGGGATGGTTCAAATGCTTAGCAGAGCAGCTACTCAATAACTATTATGCATTATTTTCTTGCTTTTATGTATTGTTCTTTGCTTTTATTGCTTCTATGTTGAATAAATGCTGCATGTGATATCTTGTTTGTCTGCTTCTGGGAAGAGTTAATTGCATTATGGCAAGGAAAATTAATTCCACTTTGCCAGTATGACTTAGGGTTTAAGAATCATAGCAGGTTGAAAAAGAAGGAAGAGGAAGTTTTGCTATAGGGGCTCAGAGCTGTTTGAGTAAGTACAAAAATCTTTCTGCTCCTAGATAATAAGTTGATTAAACTTGTGATGTACTCTAGGAAATGGCAGTGTTAAAGGATAGAGGATTGTTCACTCTCTGAGAACCATTGAGAGCTTGCAATCTTCTTAGCTCCTCTGCTTAAAGTATAACCATTGAACAAAATGAGTGTGATTCTTCCCTGGGCCTGATCCCTTTCATTGAATAGGATCAGATGAGTATATAGCTTTATAGCTATAAAGGCCACCTGGTGGTTAAAATAATGTATGCTTTGTCTACCTCATCACACCTGGAAACATCCTTGTCCCACAGCTTATCTCTTCCAGCTATGCTTTTCCAGCATGCTGATTGCTACAGATAGTAATTTTGAAGTAATAATGCCAATGTCCTGGACACATTGTGAATCCCTGATGTTCTTAACTCTCCTTAAATCTAATCATCTTCTGTGTTAATTAATTGATTCATGTATTTATATAATGTTTCCATGTGGCCACCATTGCACCAGATACCATGAGGGATATAAAGGAAAGTTCCTATAAGACAGGAATCTATAATCTATTTAGAAAAAAAAAAAAACAGATGCACTCACAAAACAGGAAAATAAAAATTCAAGTCATGTATGATTAAGAGCCTAATGAATTTTATTTAAATATCATGGTATAAAAGCTCAGTAAAGTTGAAAAAATCAGTGTTGGCTCTAGTTTTCTGGGGGTCTGGATTTCTGCAGGTAGAGGAAGAAAAAGGTTATATGCACAAGGTAAACACAATATTCAAAACTTAGAACTGAGAATGAGCTATGTTCAGGACAAAGCAAGTAGAAGAGTTTGGTTGGCATGGAAAGTGCTTGCTGGGAAGGAGAAGTATTTAAAATTGGATGATTGGGGTGGGGCCAAAGTTTGGAAAGTCTTCTTCACTAAGTCATGGATTCTAACAGCAAAAATTAAAACAAACAAAAATCAAGAACAAAAGCTCCCAGATCTGTGTGTATAAGAACCATTTTCATAAGTTGGGTTCTTCAGAGACCCATATGTCTTCCAAACCTTCATCTACCTAGAGGGCATTCAAAAGCATATGGCATAAGGAGATTACAGTAGCAGTCTTCACAAACTTGCATCTCTAAAATATACCTGCATTATGCTATTCCCCACATTGAGGATATATAATATAGTGCAAAGAACCCTGGTCTTAGAGTCAGAAGATCTATTTTTCATTGTGATCTTTTATAATCATTTAATTTCTCATCCTTAATTTCTTCCTTTACAAAATGAAGAGTTGAGACTAGAAAGCCTTTTTTAGTTTTAAATCTATGATTGTACTCAGGCACAAATGCCATCTGAACCCTGAGCTCCAGTGTCCCCAAATCTTATAGTATCATAGAGGCTGGAAGTTTCTAAGATCCTTAAATATTTATTCTATGTAAGTGCTGCCACATTCACAAAGGTCAAACTGAATGAAATGTAAGATACTCAGTATATTTATTCATGTTTCTTTCAAAAGTGTTCAAGATTTATATCCTACAACAGATACATACAATTTCTTAAACTCTGAATCAGAAAATTTTTATTCAAATTCCATTAAAATTAATGATTTTTTTCTTGCAAATATGAGAAGATATGATTTCTTTTTTTCCCCTTCAGTATGTAAGAGGTATAAATAAAATTGTAAGGTGGTTTTTTTTGTTTTTGTTTTTTTTTTTTACTAAAACTGGCTTCCATGACAGCATGGTATTTCATTGGTCTTTTAATATGTTTTCCAACAGTAGATAAGACATATCTTTTTTTTTTTTAACTCAAATCCATTTTTGTGTGATATATAAGTGATTTTGACCTTTCCAGACAAATTGAATTGAAATGAAATGTGAAAAAGAAAATAAAAAATCTAAAGACATTCTTTACATGACATTACAAAATCACTAAAAATACATACTGCTATATAATGAAGTCTTTAAAGTATATTTTATTTATTCAGTTTATTACAGAAAAAAGTGATTGTATTCAGATTAGAGAACTGATGTTTATTATAAAATTTGATTAGAGACATGCATCAAACAAAGAGCTCAAAGGAATCACAGCATTCTTTTAATCCAACTTCCTATCTGTCTTTGATGACATACAAAGACATTGAAGAGAGTAAGAAGGGTTACTTGTCCAAGGTCATATAAATTGATAGTGAAATACCAATCAGGTTTTTCAATCTCTCTAATATATCCTATTACATGGTTGCTAATCCTCTCTTGCTTTAGGTTTATCTCAGAAAATAAAACTATAACCCTCTAGGACAAAATTCAATATTTTTCCCCCTAAGCAATTTAACAAATTACTTGGGAAACAATAATAGAGATATTTTCAGAGATCTTTGTTATATTGACAATAATTGGCGGGAAAAGAAAAGCATTTTCTCTGAGATGAATTTTCCAAAAGAAATTCTTTAATTCAACATTGCTTTTCTTTTCTTTCTTTTTTAAAAAAAATATTTAAAACTAGAGAAAAAATAAGAAAAAAAATAGAAAAAAAAAGGACAGAAAAAGGAAAAACAATACAAAACAAAACATTGTCATATGCTCAACAGAACATCCGGGAGGATTCCAAATATGTAATAGTAAATTTACATTTCAAGAAACCATATATAATAATAGACATTATATTCATGACTTTCCCTCTTTGCTTCAGTTTAGGTTATTCTTTTGTTTTCTGCTGTGCACTTTTTACTTTTTCCCCCTCTTGCTATAGTTAAGCAAGTATATATACATGCATACAACATATATATATACATATAAATCCACCCATATACATATATCTTTAAACACACACATATAGATATAGATATATACCTACATGCAAATGTATACACACACAAACATATACAAGAAGATATACATCTGAAACAATATTAATATGACTAACATATAAGATCTCTCTCTTGATTGAATCTTCAAGTTTGGCTTTGTCTAAGATCAATGATTACTAGCCCTACTTTTTCTCTAATAAATTCTATTCCTGATCCTTGTTTGTACATATCTCTTATTTACTATCTCTGCTAACTCTTCTGGTTAAATTCTACTCCTTAATTTGCCTTGCTATTATTTAATCTTCCCCCACCTAGAGATTTTCTCCTTATTTTCTCTCCCCACCTTTTCTCTCACTCTTTATCCCATTCCCATTAAATTATACATCTAATCCCACTCCCATTAATCTAAACACCCTTCTGTACCCTAAGCCATCCTTTCTCTCTCTTTATTCCTTTCCCATTAATCTACACACTTTATCTCACTCCTATTAATTTGCATACCTTTCTATACCCCACCTTATTCTGTTTTTCCTCTGTACTTCATTGGTATAGGTAATTATAATTTTTACCTTTTCCTAGATGTTTTGCTTTTTAGAATCAGATCATACTCAGCTCTGCCACAGTTTTTCTTGTAGGCAACTCAATTACTAATGTCAATCTTAAACATATGGTTTACATTTCCACATATAAAACACAAATAGTTTGTTGTTATGGAGTCCACAGGTCCTGTGATATTATATATTGATAAACAAAAGAAGAGGCCTGTGGTCAACAATATGTCCAGTAAAAGTAAACATGATATTCAATGGGGAAAAAAGAATTCAATCTTCCTGGATTCAGACACTCAACTTCCCAGGCTGATTGGAAGGGGAAAGTTTTTTGTGATTGAGCTGAGGTTACCTCCAAACCCAGCTAGCCTTAGGGCTTCTCACTTGCTGTTTCAGTGGAGCCAGCCTGGAGGAGTTTACACTTACCACCAGATAAATCTCAGTCCTGGAGTCTTTGAGTCTTTTCTGGTTGTCCCAGGAGGACTTTTGTTCTAGCCTGAGTCTTATTTGTTTTTCTCTGGTCTAAGTTCATCCCCTGGGCACAATTTTGTTTTGCTTATGGGGGAAATCTGAGCTTGTAATTTTCTGACCTACTTCATCATCTTAGAATCTTCCCCACAACACTATTCTTCTAAAACAAGAAATGTAACTACCATCATCTCCCAACCCATCACTTAAAGAATAGGCAGGTGGCTATGGCAGTCATTAGCCAAAAGACCCCAAAGGTTTACTAGCATATTATTATGCTTATTGGTTCATCATCCTCATAGGAGGAACAATGGAGTTTAAAAAAATATCAACCATATTTGTTATTTATTAACAAAGACACTATTCACCTTGGCAGATAAGTTCATTATTTTCTTCCTTCTGTAATTTTACTCAGGTCATTTGAAATTTCTTTCAGACATAATGCTTCTTCCAACATGTAGTTTGTAATCCTACAAATGAGACTCCAGGTCCCTTTATTAGATGAGGAGAATTACAAGCAATAGGAATGGGACCAATAGGACCTCTGGAGGTAACTGGCATCTTGGCACATATAATTTGGTTATCCAGCAAATGTTTAGATACCTCTACACTTGGAAGTCATATTACAATTTATTTTATATTGTTTAAGGTTTAGGCTATATGGATTTGTGGGAAGGAGGAATGGATTGCTTTCATTAGCATTGCCTTAGTAAAAGCACAAACCCAGCAAGAAGATAGAGACCATGGAGCTCTGTATCAAAAGAGGTAATTCACTGTGTCTGGAGTCAGGAAGACAATTTCTAATCTGGCTTCCAATACTTATCAGCTGTATGTGATTTTGGGCAAATCATTTAACTTTTATCAATATCCATTTCTTTAACTGTAAAATAGGATAATAATATCATCTACTTCCCAAGGTTGTTGTGAAGCTCAAATGAGATCACACTTTAAAAGCACCTGGTACATAGTAGGCACTACATAAATGCTATTTTCTATTACTACTACTACTACTACTACTACTACTGCAGCTGCTGCTGCTGCTGCTGTTGCTGTTTCTATTACAATTACCATTTTTGGGGGGAGAATGGATTCATCTGACTTCCTAGTTACTGAAGGACTAGAACACAGTGATAAATCCAGATTTTCATTAAAGATATTTCAGAGTACCTACGGATTATAATTAGGGCACCATACAAAGAATTTTGCATACTCCTATGGATCTTTTGTGGATGCAATGGAAGGTACCAAGGAAAGTACCAAGAAAGGTATCAAGAAGGGAGAGCAATGAAGCTTCTACACTCCTTAAATATACAGTCATACCAGATCTCCAGACACATTGAAATTAGTTAATATGTTCTATATGTCTTCAGTAGTTGTTGAATTAAATTAAATTTATCATAGAGAAAACAGCTTAGGCTTTGGGAGACTATCAAAACTAAGAGAGTTATAAGGCATGAATCATTCTCTTTTTAAGCATGGGATTCAGGGCTAATAGGCGAGGAAATTCCCCTCCTTCCCTTCCTTTAATAAATTGTTAAATGAGCAATTTAGCCCTTGGGTACTCAATATGGGCAACTATATATTTGCAGAGAGGAGTGTCTGCTTATACAGAGAGAATAACTTAGATACCTAGTTAGAATATCATAAATATGGTGTGGAGATTGTCAGGGGATTGAGGCATAGAAATATGTTATCATTAGAGAGTCTAAAGGGACATCATTTTGAAATTATTTGAACCTTGACTCAAAAAAATGCACTTTTCCAAAGTCATAGTACTTCAGTATTTGTAGGTACTGATAGTCAATTTAATAGAGTAAAGATGATAAGATTCTTAACTATATCTCAAGAGAAAAGAACAAGTTCTTCATTTTGAATTTAGGCTGGAGAGACTTTAATAGCTACAGTGACTGTAACATGAATTATATTAGACTAGCTCAAATGAGGAGAGCATAAAAATCTGCCATTATTGTGGCTATGGTTAGATGAATAGTGGAAACAATAACTGACCTAGTTAATGAAAGAGATTTCAGAAGAGCATTCTGACCCAAAAATTATTCAGAGGGGATAAAACAGTACCATAATAACCCAAAGTGATCTACTTTTTTTTTTTTTTTTTTTGGTAAAGTGACTTGCCCAGGGTCACATCACCAGGAAATGTTAAGTGTCTGAGGTCTCTGAACTCAGGTCTTCTTGACTTCTGGGCTGATTCCATCCAAGGCACTACCTATCTTCTCCCTCCAAAGTAATCTATCAAGCTATGTGGTACTGAGACCAATAGAGAATCAGAGACCCTATTAACTTCCCTGAAAAATCTTGAGTCATGGCTGTTAGAAAGGTAGCCCATTTCATAGACAATCTACTCTAGAGGGTAAAGGGATGTGAAGGCAAAAGTAAATGATTTCTGCTTTGAAAAGTGCCTTGAAATGTAAGACCAAAGGAATTTAACAACTTAAATCCCACCATGCACAAAATCCCCTTTGTCTAGCACCTTCCTTCTGTTATCTTTTAAAATATTTCCTAAAATAAAAATTTTTTATTTCACCTCCAATTTGTTTATGTATATATATATATATGATATATATATGCACATACATACATATATCTAAACTATGTAACTATAAAAAACCTATATATACACACATATATGTATGCATATTATACATTTATGTATGTATATACACACATTCATTGTTTTTACACAATTGTCTTTAAATGATCTCCCTCCAATAAACAGTGAGCTCCTGAAAAACAGGGACTATCTTTTGTCTTTGTCTTTCTTTGCATCTCTAGTGCTTAGGAAAACTTTGGACTTGGAGGGCCTTAAAAAATGACTGGATTCCCATGCTGTTTTATCTGAAGTTATAGTACTATCTGACCAGCATTGGGAAACAGAGATGAGGTTAAGTGTCAATGAAGAGTTCAGCAAGCTTTCATGCCCTTAAGGAGGACCACAGTGAATGCAGATGCTGCACTATAGTTTCTGTTTCATATTCATATAAGGATTAAAGGCTGAATATCCACTCTGTGATATTCAGAGGAAACACCTGTTGTATAGTAAATATATAATATTTGCTTTATTTGTCTAAGTTTGGGGATTATTCCCCTTAAGAATAACCCTATCCCATTTTGAACCAATAGGATTTTGTAAGGCAATGTCAATAAAGACTGAAAATGTGATGATAATAATAATGATATTTATTATTAACAAAACATTAACAATAAACAAAACATTAACATTGCATTAACAAAATATTAACAAAAACAACAACAATAAGCAATATATCATATCCTACTTTCCTGGACATCAGATTTCAAATAACAAGTCCTTTCTTTTATGAAGGGTATATTGGTAATATTTCAGTATAGTTTATGCAGGGGATAGACCTCTGTAAACTAAAATAAGATTAACTATCTTCTATTTAAATTATAACAGGGTATATTTGGAATATCTCAGAGAAGTTATAGGCGTCAACAAGAAAGTGGTCATAATGACCTAATACAAGCAGATCTAGAAGACATCTTCAGGGTTTGGGCATTCATTAGAATCATTTCTTACTTCAAGTACTTCTGTTGGCAGAAACTGTTGGCAGAAAACTAAATCCAAGTGTCTTGAGGCCTAACTATTTATGCCTATTGTGCAGAAATTTATAAAAGGAAAAAGGACAGCATTAACTGAAGCACTGAACCTCTATGACACAGGTATAGGCTAGAATGACTGCTGGAAGCAGATATTCTAGAGTTATCAAGTGACAAGTATTAGCTTGCTTAAACCACAATGAAGCACAGAGACCACAATATAACTCAACTGGGAATCAACACAGGCTCTGAGAACATAGATAACTCATTATCTGATAGCATCTTATATCAAGAACTGAAGGTTTTTTTGTTTTAAGGAGGAGGAGATTCTGGAGGGGATTTGGCAGCTAATGTCACCAAAATGTCATTTGGGTTAAGTTCAGTGAAAAATTCTTAAAATATTCCAAGAAAAGACAGACTGGAGATTTTATGTTGAACCTGTAGGTCACATCAAACCACCAGATGAAGGCAATGTCTACAAATAAATAAAACTTAGCATCTTCCAGCAAGATACACTGAGTAGAAAGACATCTTGGAAAAGGCTATGATAAATAGATTAAAATACTGACTGGCTTTCTTAAATCAAAGTAAAATTGGGGAAGAATACATTTAAAGTAATTTTGAACTATCTATACCGTATCAATCACTATTCACATCCTTAGAATTTTAAAATTAGTTACAATAGATTTGGATAGTAATATAAAAATAATTGTACAAAATTATCAAAATATAGTACTCATCAATAAAGTGACAACAAAAAGAATAACTTTTTATACCAAAATGAAAGAAGATGGAGAGGCATTCTTAGAGTAAATGATAAACAGGTCAAAAACCTTCAGAAATATTTCTGTAATAAACCAATATTATTTCACCTTTACTAAGCAATGGTAGAAGTTCAAATCTGGCCACAGACAGTTACTATCTATGTGACCTTGAGCAAATCACTTAACCCTGTTTGTTTCAGGTTCATCATCTGTAAAATGAGTTGGAGAAGGAAATGGAAAATTACTCCAAAAATTAATCTCTGACAAGAAAACCCTGAAAGGCATCACAGAATTGGACACAACTGAAACTAAGTAAAAGCTGATAATAGTCCATTGAATTTGTTGAATATTGTGAAAAATAGATTATTTTTGGATGAAGTCTAATGAATATGATCTGAGTAGAATCATAGTTCTCTATGTTCAACATCTGCATGAACTCATCCAATGTATTGACAAAGAAGAACTGAACAAATATCTGAGTCAAACAGAATTTTTGGGGGGTTATGATGGCAATTCAGAACAAGTTCATCAAAATGAGAAAATTATATAAGAAGTATCCCCAAGGAACTTGAATTTAGTGCTTAATGATGATTATGTAAGGAAACAATAAATAGACACCATATTTCTGAAGAATGCTGAATATAAAAGAATAATATCAGGGTAACAATGTAACTAAGATAATTTCTATTGGAAACCCCACTAAAAAAGAAAAAGAATATAACCAAAATAGCAATAATCTTTTTAGTAAAGGACTCAAGCTTCAATCTTGAGGTCTCCATGAAAACAATAAACAGTGTTCTATCTACAATGACCTTGATTTTCTCCACTAAAGACATTCTGAGCATCAAAACATCAAAAGAAAAGCATAGCAGGTTTTTCAAAAATTACTGACATTCTGAAATCAATACTGAGTGAAAGAGCAATTTTAAAACATTTAATACCTAATAAATATCAATCTTAGTGTATATTTTTGAAACTAGAAAATGAACCCTAACATATTATAAGCAGATGGATGGCATAGTGATAGAATGCTCAGCTTTGAGTTAGAGCTGAGGTCAAATCCAACCTTAGACAGTTGCTAGCTGTGTGATTTGAGGCAAGTTACTTAAAATATCTGCTTCAGTTTCCTCAACTGTAAAATGGGCATAATAATAGCACCTACTTTTTAATGTTGTCATTAGGATATTTGTGAACTATTTAAAACAATACCTTCACATAACTGAGGCTCTGTACATGTTAGTAAATTTTTCTTATTATTTAGAAAATTATTGTTAATTTTTTGTTTTCAAAAAGGAACAGTGATTACATAGGGGTGATGTGTTTAACTTGCACATGAATTGGATTTAAATGAGACAGGGTTGTGCAAAGTCATCAGCCTCAATCTCTCTTCCTGAGTCATAGAAATCCAGTGGCAGGACAAAACTTAAGCCCCAGGCAAATGTACAGGATTCAGAGATATTAGCTTTGAGGTTCTATCAATCTCTAAGTGTTTCAAAGCATCTGCTTCAGTCACCACCCTGACCATTAGAAAAAAAAATTTCATCCACCCATTCTGCCAGGTAAAGCCATCACCTGCTTGAGATAAGACATCCCTCTGACTCACCAACTTGGAGGTCTGTCAGTTAAAAACCTATTCAATATTAATGAAATGTAGCAGCTATTATCCTGAGATAGCTAGAAAAAATAATGTTTTTTCATGTTTCAAATGTTTCAAATATTTCAAAATAGAAACTGCTTCACTGGAGGTCTTCTTTTCCCTAGACTAAACTTTCCATGTTTTTTCCTAAAATCCTTATATAGAATAAGCTGATCTATCACTTGTCTTACCATAAAATCCTCTCTCTTGTTTGTGACTGGTTGAAAAGACCTATGATTTCATTGACATGGCTAATCACTACAGCAATGGAGAAGAAAATTCAAACAGAAGAAAATACATACTGAAATTGTTTTCCAAAAAGAAGTGACCGTTGTGAAGAACGTTAGTGGTCATTTATTCCAATCTCTTCACTTTTATAGAGTAGTAAACCAGTTACAGCATTTAAAGAGCTTGTTTAAAATTGCACTGAATATGTGGAAAAAGTAAGATTTGAACTGGAGGCCTCCACTGTTAAATCTAGTGTTCTTTATCTGATATTATTCTTTAATATTTATTGAACATGTAGTTTGTCATAATATAAAAATATAAAACACAAAAAATTGTATAGTACTTTATTAGATAAAAACAAAGAGAATCAAAAATGGGCCTCAAATTTTGAGTCTAGATGCCTGAGGTGACCAATAGAAATAAAGTTGGGAGACGAACTCACTTTGGGAATTAAGATGATGAGTTCCCTTTTAATATGTTGATTTTGAGATGATGGTAAGTGATCCAGAAGGGAATGTTGAAATAAATCTTTGGCTATTTAAGACTAGAACTCAGAGGAGAGAATTCAACGCTAGGTACATATTTTGGGATCATCATAAAGATCATAATGCCAATAATTACCATCATATTGGGAATAATTAAATCTATAAATATAAATGAGTTTGACAATAATAATAGTGACCAAGAAATGAAAGGTTTTGATTGAGTGATGAAGTCAGGCTGCCAAGGGTTAAGGAGATCATGGAAAGGAAATTCAAACAGCTGATATTTGGAAAGCTAAAAAGAGAAACCAAGAAGAGAGATATTTTTTAAACCTTCACCTGAAGCTCTGAGTCATTCATTTTTAAAATTTTTAAACAAGGCCTCCAGGCAGTGTGGCATATTTACTAAGCCTTTCAGTGGCAGGTTACTGGAGTCATTTTATAAAAAGATCACACAGATTTAAAGAAGCCTACTTGCCATTAATGTTTGAAACAAATTCAATTTAACTATCTTTTAAAAGGTAGAGGGGGGAGGCATCTCAGGGGAGCATGATCCATTCATTATCAGCTGCAGACAAGGAGCTAGTCTTTCTAAAAGCAGAAGATGGAGGAAAAAAAGGTACAGGGAGTTCTCTCAAGGAGATTACAGGGACTATTTTTAGCTACAAATTAAACCTGGCTGTATTGAATTTAGTTTATTCTCCACAGAGGTGGAGGACACATTATTTAGGTGCAGCAGCAGGCTGGTGAGGCTATTGAGGCAATTAATTCTCTTTTGAACATGAACAGCAAAAGATGGTGTAAACTGATTAGCACCTTCAATAAGTTCCTTTTTGAACAGCTCTCCCTCTTTTCCCCTATGATAGTTTCCTCGCCCACCTCCAATTCTTTCTTCAGGAAATGTCCCTAACACCCTTGTTCCTAAATACTGACACCCTGCATATTTATTATATATTTATTTGAGGCACAAAGGTCTTTCCAGGATCATTACATTCAAAGTAACTCTCACATGAATAAGAGACAGGTGATGTACATTATTCATTCCTAAAACAGGGTTAAAAAAAGAAGAACCAAAACTTGGAACAAAAAACTTTAGGGGTGAGAGGGATTTCTTCATTTTATAGATCCAGGAATCTCAAAATATAGGGGCAATGTGCTCTTCTCAAGGTCACAAAACTAAATAGGGGCAGTTTGCTCTAAATTACATGTTTAGTCTATAATAAAATGAAAAACAAGACCCAGTAACTGCATCAGTAACTTGGTACTTTATCCAGTAGGATAGAGATAGTCCCCATGAAATTGCCTTTTAAGTAAAAACAACCCCATAATCTCAAAATTACATGCTTCTATGAGTGTTGAACTTTCATTGAACCAAACCCTAAAAAGGATCCTTTGTAATCATTACTAAAGAATAGGAATGTTTTTATACTCTCTCTCCTGTCTCTCTTCCCCTTTTCTCTTCCCAGCTCTTCCTCTCTGCTAGTCTCTTCTTTCTCCCATTCTTTCAATTTCTAGGCCACCTATCTCCTTCTCTTCTCTCCCAGTTCCTCTTAGCCAAGTCACTGAAACTAAATGTTTCATTTGGGGGGTTTTAAGATCTATTTATCATGTGAAAAGGACTGCTATCAGAACTCCTAAATTTAAAATACTTTCAGAAAGGGAGGAAAAAGATTGCATTTATAAAGCAATAAGATACATCTTAAATAAAACACCTTATATGTTGCACTTTGAGAAAACAAGAAAAAAAATTCCTATAATCTAGGCAAGCTGAAAGATGCGCATTCACTCCATTGAACATTTATCGAGTGCCTGATATATGCAAGATACTGTGCTGGATGCTTTATAGAGAAAAACTTGGCACATTCACTACATTTAGTTTTTATTTGAGTTGGTAAACAAATAACTTAGGTATTGCCATGGATATTCAGGGCCTGAAGTCAAGAAGACCCGAGTTCAAATCCAGCTTCAGACACTAACTGTGTGATCTTGGGCAAGTGATTTAACCATTTATCTCAGTTTCCTCATCTGTAAAATGAGCTGGAGAAGGACATAGCAAACCACTCTAGTATCTTTGCCAAGAAAACCCCAAATGGAGTCACAAAAAGTGGGATACTACTGAAAACAAACAAACAAAAAACAGTAAAATAAATAAATAGAAGCAGCATGGTAAAGAAGAGATAGGACTGTTCCTGGGAAGTGGAAGAGCTAGCAGCTTCTGCCTTTCAAACATAATGGTTTTGTGACTGTAGGCTTAGGTATTGGTATAGACTTTTCTTACCTATCAGTGCCCCATCTGCAAACTGAAGATTAAGTTATAAGACTATTTGGCCACTAAAGTACTAAGAAGTTAAAAGGCTTGCCCAGGGTCATACAGCAGTAAGTATT
Source organism: Myrmecobius fasciatus (assembly GCA_023553655.1). NCBI lineage: Eukaryota > Metazoa > Chordata > Mammalia > Dasyuromorphia > Myrmecobiidae > Myrmecobius > Myrmecobius fasciatus. The sequence goes on along the minus strand of JAJPUD010020445.1, from coordinate 9,557 downwards.
AAAGAGAGGACTTGAACCCAGTTCTTTCTGTCTTGTATTTAGTCAGTCAGTCAGTCAGTCAATAAGAATCTGTTAAATGTATACTGTGTGTCAGGCATTGTTCTAGTGCTAGTGGTGTTCCCCCCACCAAAAAAAAAAAAAAAGAAAAAAAGAAAAAAAAAAGAAAAGAAAAAGAAAAGAAAAAAAAAAGAAAAAAATGTCCCTGCTCTGGAGGAGCTCACAATCTAATAGATGTGATAACATGTACACAGCTATTTACAAATACACACTGACACACCTCTGTAAAATTTATTTGTTGGAGATAATCAATGGAGATAAAGCAGTGGGGAAAGGTTCTTTTTTACAGAAGGTGAGATTTTAGTTAGGGCTTGAAGAAGCCAGGGAAATCCAAAGTTAAAAATGAGGACTGAGGGAATATCAGAGATGGAATTTTATGTTTATATTTGTATGCATCATACATGCTGCCTTTCCATGGTCATCATCATCATCATATTCTGTAATACTAAAGTTTTCAAAGTAGTTTTTCATACATGATCTTGTTTTAGCATCTCACTTTTTTTAAAGAAAGTAATTTATGTATGAATAAATGAAATTTTTTGGTTAATTAAAGCTTTTTATTTGCATAACATATGTATGGGTAGTTCTTCAACATTGACCCTTACAAAGCTTTCTGTTACAAATTTTCCCCCCAGTCCCCATCCCTCCCCTAGATGGCAGGAAATCCACTGCATGTTAATTATATTAAAATACTTGACAAGTCGAATAGATGTATATATATTTCCATACTTATCTTGCTGTGCAAGAACAATCATATCTACATGAACAAAAAATATCTGAAAAAGGAAACCCAATGCAAGCAAACATCAATAGAGAGCATGAAAATGATATGTTGTAGTCCACATTTCATATCCCTCTCTCTGGGTATATATGGCCTTCTTTACTGAACAATTGGAACTAGTTTGGAACATTTCATTGTTGAAGAGAACCATGTCCATCAGAATTAATCATCATATATAGTCTTGTTGTTGCCATATATAATGATCTCCTGGTTCTGCTCACTTCACTCAGCATCAGTTCATGCAAGTCTCTCCAGGCCTCTCTGAAATCATCCTGATGGTCGTTTCTTATAGAACAATAATATTCCATAACATTCATATACCATAATTTATTCAGCCATTCTCCAATTGATGGGCATCCATTCAGTTTCCAGTTTCTAGCCACTACAAAAAGGGCTGCCACAAACATTCTTGCACATGTGGGGCCCTTTCCCTCCTTTAAGATCTCTTTGGGATATAAGCCCAATAGAAACACTGCTGGGCCATCCCACTTATTCTTTAATATAATCCATCTTGCAGATGAGGAAGCTGAGACCTGAAGCCTTTCAGACTTGTCCAAAACTGCCTTATTAGCTGCTGATAGAGTTCATTCAAGAATCTTTCAGCAGTTGGTCCAATGCTCCTTATGATAATCTAGGTAAGTCAGTAATCAGAAGAAGTGTAGGGGAAAAAACATATTGCACAAGTTCTGTTATGATAATCTGGGATAAAAAAGGAAAGTGGATGAAACAGAGGTTTACATCATATGTCAAGGGCTCCAATACTGCTTACTGGAGATAAGAGCATACAGAATCAGGATCTGGTGACAGGGGCTTATGTGAGATTCCATATATCTGTGCAGGGGTACAAAGACAGAAATCTATAACATAAGTCTTTGGGAGAAAATGGGCAAGGGAAGAAATTAAAAAAAAATGTCAGTGTTGACTACTGAAGAAGATCCATTCTAGGGCTTTGTAGATATTCCTAAATGATTGGAACAGATAACTGATAGATAAAAAGATAACTGACATAAAAAGTGGATTAATTTGGTATCCCAGTTTTTCTCCAGGCTCATCACTGTATTTGACAAAATATGGATCCATCCACTGCCATTCTCTATTTGCAGCAACGTCATAATCTTGGAAATATTATCACTTTTGATGTTTCCATTTTTTTTGGAAGAATGATGCTTGATACAGTTTTGTTCTCATTATGAATTCTCTGTCTCAATTTATCTGAAAATGATTGTAACCCAAGTGAATTATGACAGAAAATTAATTAATTTCCCAGGCTCTTTAAAGACTATTCAAAGAGAACCCCAAGTGTTATTTTTCTGGATTGTCAGACTTTGATTTGAATTTTCTCATCATGACACAAAATTCATCAACAAGAACCCCAAGTTTAAGATAGAATTTTGGTGGGGTTTGTTGATTGGGGTTCTGATGTTAGTCATGTTCATATGGAATCTAATCACTGTCACTCATCATTTGACCTCATATCCTTTCTAGCCAAGACAATTTGTGGTTATTGAGTATTTTGATATACAGCCTCTAGAGTTGACCTGGAAAACTAGTTCTAAGTATTTCAAACTTTTTTGTTAATTTTTATTGACTTCTTTTGTATTCTTCATTTCCCTACTTACCAATTTATGCCATGTAATATATAATAGGAAGATATTGGTAAGCTTATTATAGATTAATGAAGAAAAAATGAAGCAGAACACTAGTTTAATGTGCTGTATAGCCAAGCTTGGTCTGAGATAAAAATTGAAAAAATGTTCCTTCCTCTTTTCCATCACAGAGGTAGAGAGCTAAGGTACTGATGATTGAATATACTGATATTGAATATACAAGAAAGCCATTTCTTATCAATTAAAAACAAAACAAAACAGAGAAGCAAGAACAATAATTCAGGAATAAGCAGCAAATCACTGTAATTCATACTCACTTCAAAACAACCACAGAAGAATACCTACAAACACTAGTAAAAAGACAGGAGTCCAGGAAACTTGAAAGATCAGCAAGAAAGGTCTGTCTCAATCAGGTAAAAGGGGAATGCAGTCTAGAAAGGAAAGTGTTCCAGCAAGTCAGTAGCAAGCCTCACCTTAACCAAGCCAGCAAGATATTCTGAGCATGAGTGCAATGGATCAGGCAAACACCAGTACCTCACGTTGCCTCATATGCCTCAACAGAACTCTGGGAAAACAAGCTGGTGTAATGGAGAGCAACTTGAGCTTAGAGTAAAAAAAGACATGGCTTTAATTTCTGTCCCTAACACAGATTAGTTATGTGACCCAAGATGAGTCAATTCAGTCCTTGAACTGTCAATTTGAACATAGGTTTTGTCTGCTTCTAAGTTATTCAGCACCTATTTCCCACAGAGTTCATATTATTATCCTGTTTATACTGAAATCTTTTTAATGATTAAAAAAAGAGCATCCTCTTCTGTGTTTCCTTTTTAAAGAAATTCAAGCTCAGCAGTGAGTACAGTGTTCTTAGCTATACTTCACAGTGGGGAATCAATAAAAGTTGTTGATTGATTAAATAAAGAAATGAATCTAAAGGTGAAGAGAGTCTAGCTATATTGCTAAGAAATAAAGAGAGTAAGAAGCATTTCCTCCCCAATAGACTTAAGATTCTGCAACAATGTATAGTTTAGGAGAGGGGAGAATAAATATAAATTACCCCCTTCATTTCCTCTGGTCAATAAAAAATATCCAGTTTCCAGCCTTTTGTCTGAGTCAAGTGTGGTGTTGTTCTTTCTCAGTCATAGAAAAATGGCTTGCCTTCTATGTAATTTTTTTTTAAATTGGGAAATGTTTTAAATTTAAACCTCACCATCTAAACAACTAACACACAATATGATATATTTCTTTGTTCAATTTTGATCCATATAGGCATAGTTCTAGGTCAGGAAAATTAATCATAAAAGGAAAATAATGATCACAGGCCAGATATTGGTGGCCTGAATATTTACAATTGCCTAGGAAAGTAGGAAACTATTGTTTTAGACCAACTCTATGGGAGAGAAATGGAAACACAGCAGAATACACAAAAATTAGGAAAAAGAGATATTTTGATGAGATGAGAATGTGGCAGAAGCTATTTCTTGGTCAGTCTGGTGAAGAATCAAATGTCCAAAAGGATATAATTTCTTCTGCATTTCTGCTTCCTTCTTGTCAACATCAGCTGATAGGAAGCAGTGAGAATTAAAGTAAAACCTATCTCTGAAGTGTGCTGGTTGAACGGAGAGTTCCTTTGCAAACTATCCTGACAGGCAGCCTGATGACTCCAGGTCAAGGCTGCTATTGATTGCAAGATGATGAAAATCCATTTTTGGAAATACAAGTGTATAACATTCAAAGAACAAGGGATAAAATTGGTTTTTCTTTTCTTCTTGGAGAGAAAGTTTTGGAGAGAAAGGCAAAAGTAGGAAGTGAGTAAAATAACTTGAGCTATTCTTCAATCTTTTGTCTTTGATTTAGAAATGGTAAATTGACCCCTTTGATTAGCCCTATGTAAAAATGTTTTTCCTCTTAAACGTTTCACAGTGAATGACTAATAGTAACTTATTTTAGTACTCAGGAATGGAGAAGATTGGTAGATACTACTTCATTCTGTTGATGATCATAAATTGTAACATTTGCCAGGAGCATATACTCTAACATGCCATTTAACCTTTCTGACCTTCTGAATTCACATCTGTAAAATACTGGTAATATTTGCAATACCTACCTCTTAAGGTTGCTTTGAGAAATGTTTGCTTACATTGGTATAAAGTATAAATGAAAGTTGTTAGTACATATTAAATATTTTAATGTTTTCACATTAGTATAATAATATTTTATTATTCTATCATATTCTCCTTTTTAATATATTTTAATATTTTCAATAGGCATCATATGCTGTGGACATTAAATGATGAATGAATAAATTTCTTTCTTTTTTTTTTTTTTTTTGCTGAGGCAATTGGGGTTAAATGACTTGCCCAGGATCACACAGCTAGGAAGTGTTAAGTGTCTGAGATCAGATTTGAAGTCAGGTCCTCCTGACTTCAGGGCTGGTGCTCTATCCACTGCACCACCTAGCTGCCCCTGAATGAATGAATTTCCATTAACCATATATGAGAAAGAATTTCCTTCTCTGCAAAAAAAGGAGCTGAAATAAGTTGAGAAGAAAGACATATTATCCCTCATTTGATCTCAAAGCACTTTTTAGTTCTATATTTATATTCACATTTTATTACATTTATCTCTATATAGTCATGTTACCATCTAATTCTAAATTTCTTTGAGCATGGGAACTTTATCTCATTTGTCTCCAATTATTCCTTAGCACCTAGGACGATGCAATGCATATAAAAGAGCTTCATGAATGTGTATGGAATGAACAAATTGATATTTGGGCTATTTTTTAAGATCTTTTGAGATCTCTTCTTTCATTCTTTAATTAATTCATTCAACAACCGTATAGCAGAGAAGCATTGTGAAAATAATTTTAAACAACATAATAAGATAGAAGAAATAAATTTGGCAATTAAGAATAACTGATTCCATTTTGGTTTGAACTTCCATTTTGTGATTGAGGCATTTTGAGTATGTTATTTTTCTAAAAGATGTTTCTCAAATACGATAAGCACCTGTGTGGTTTGATGCAACCAACTGCATGTGTATATTCTACAACAGATGATAAACATATGTGGACCCTCTGATAAGGTAGGACAAGAATAAAAAATTATAAAGAACTTTATTAATAATTTTGAGGAAAATTATAAATCAAATTGTGTGGTAAACAATTTAGGATTACCCATAGTTAAATATACAATCCCCTCCATTCTATCACAGGTTTTGGTTTGTTCCTAGAGAGCAATCAGAACTGGCTTCCACATTTTCACATTGAAGCTCATGCAGTCTATGCTGGCTTGAGGGCAGTGCTGAATGATAGAGATTTGTCTAATGACCACCTGAGAGAAAGATACATGATTTCAACCTAGTCAGGAAGAAAACCTTTCCAGTCCTTTACAAAAAATGTTTATTGGATCCTCTAAGGCTAAGATATTTTCTTCAAGAGTATTGTTTGAATTCATTGATTATTTAAGTCTGATTGCATGAATTGAGAAGTATGAGTCTAGTTAGCATAAGTAATGGTGAGTTGACTATTTTCATGGGCTTAATATTACAAAAAATAACCTGGTACTAGGGAAAACACAATGAAGAAATCCTGGAATTGGATGCATTAGTAAATGTATGCATTTGAGGAATGGGAGTCGAGGAGGTATGAGGATAGAACAGTGGGACAGGAGAAAATGAGGAGGTGATAATTGGCTAGATGGCTGTATGAGATGTGAAACTAAAACATTTTTTGAGGTCTCATTAACTTTTCAAGCTATGGGGCTTACTGGAAACATAGTATATGGGTAGCTTTACTCTTAAAACTATGTACCATTTATGAAATGGTTCCACTGAATTATGAAATTATCTAAGTAATATTAACTTGGTACCATACAAGGGTGGGGAACCTTTTTTCTGCCAAGGATCAGTTGGATATTTATAACACCATTCGTGTTATACATACAAAACAATCAACTTAAAGAACCCAAACAATGTGAGATTGTACCTACTTCAGATTATCATCCCTATGGGTGACTTAGCAAATGATTTCACTGCCTTATATGACCAGTGACCAACATTCCTCACCTCTGATCTAGGGCTCACCTAGATGATTCTCTCTCTCTCTCTCTCTCTCTCTCTCTGTTGCAATATTTTTTTGATGTTTTTCTCTTTCCTTTTGTTTTTTGATAATTTTATCCTTTTTTCTTCTGGTTATACATGTAAATTAATTTTTTCAACACATATTTCTATTTTTATTTATTTAGTTATTTTTATTTATTTAATTTTATTTATTAAAAGCTTTTTATTTACAAAACGTATGAGTGATTTTTCTACATTGACCTTTGCAAAAAGCTTTTTTTTCCCCAAGCTTTTCCCCTCCTTCCCCCACCCCCACCCCTAGATGACAGGTAATCTAATACATGCTAAATATGATAAATTATATGACAAATCCAATATATGTATACATATCTATACAGTTATCTTACTGCACAAGAAACATCAGATCTAGAAAGAGAAGAATAAAAAACAACCTAAGAAGAAAAACAAAATGCATGGAAATATTCACAGAAAGCGTTAAAATGCTGTGTTGTGGTTCACACTCAGTTCCCACAGGCCTCTCTCTGGATGTATCTATCTTCATCGCTGAACAATAAGAACTGGTTTGAATCACATCATTGTTGAAGAGAACCATGACCATCAAAATTGATCATCGTATAGTCTTGTTGCTGTGTATAATGTTCACCTGGTTCTGCTGATTTCACTCAGCATCAGTTCTTGCAATTCTCTCCAGGCCTCTCTAAAATCATCCTGCTGGTTGTTTCTTACAGAACAATAATATTCCATAACATTCATATACCATAATTTATTCAGCCATTCTCCAATTGATGGGCATCCTTTCAATTTCCAGTTTCTTGTCACTACATTTTTGCACATGTGGGTCCCTTTCCCTCCTTTAAAATCTCTTTGGGATATAGTCCCAGTAGAAACACTGTTGGGTCAAATGGTATGCACATTTTGATAACGTTTTGAGCATAGTACCCGATTGTTCTCCAGAATGGTTGGATCTGTTCACATTTCCACCAACAATGTATCAGTGTCCCAGTTTTCCCACATTCCCTCCAACAGTTATCATTATCAATTCCTGTCATTTTAGCCAATCTGACAGGTGTGTAGTTGTATCTCAGAGTTGTCTTAATTTGCATTTCTCTGATCAATAGTGATTTGGAGCACCTTTTCATGTGACCGGAAATAGTTTAAATTTCTTCGTCTGAAAATTGTCTGTTCATATCTTTTGACCATTTATCCATTGGAGAATGGCTTGAATTCTTATATATTTGAGTCAATTCTCGATATATTTTAGAAATGAGGCCTTTATCAGAACCTTTGGATGTAAAAATATTTTCCCAGTTTACTGCTACCCTTCTAATCTTGTCTGCATTCATTTTGTTTGTACAAAAACTTTTTAACTTGATATAGTCAAACTTATCTATTTTGTGATTAATGATGACCTCTAGTTCTTCTTTGGTCACAAATTCCTTCCCCCTCCACATGTCTGAGAGGTAAAACATCCTACATTGTTCTAATTTGTTTATAGTATCATTCTTTATGCCTAGATCATGAATCCATTTTGACCTTATCTTGGTATATGGTGTTAGGTGTGGGTCAATGCCTAATTTCTTCCATACTAGTTTCCAATTATCCCAGCAGTTTTTGTCAAATAGTGAGTTTTTATCCCCAAAACTGGGGTCTTTGGATTTATCAAACACTAGATTAGTATTGTCATTGAGTATTTTGTCCTGTGAACCTAACCTATTCCACTGATCCACTACTCTTTTTCTTATCCAGTACCAAATGGTTTTGGTGACCATTGCTTTATAATATAGTTTTAGATCTGGTGCAGCTAGGCCACCCTCATTTGCATTTTTTTTTCATTAATTCCCTTGAAATTCTTGACCTTTTGTTTTTCCAGATGAATTTTGTTGTTATTTTTTCTAGGTCAGTTAAATAATTTCTTGGGAGTTTGATTGGTATGGCACTAAATAAATAGATTAGTTTAGGTAGTATTGCCATCTTTATTATATTTGCTCGACCTATCCAAGAGCACTTGATGTTTTTCCAATTGTTTAGATCTAACTTTATTTGTGTGGAGACTGTTTTGTAGTTTTGCTCATGTAGATCCTGACTTTCCCTTGGCAGATATATTCCCAAATATTTTATACTATTGATAGTTATTTTGAATGGAATTTCTCTTTGTATTTCTTGCTGTTGCATTTTGTTGGTGATGTATAAAAATGCAGATGATTTATGTGGATTTATTCTGTATCCTGCAACTTTGCAAAAGTTGTGGATTAATTCTAATAATTTTTTAGTTGATTCTCTAGGGTTCTTTAAGTAGACTATCATATCATCTGCAAAGAGTGATAATTTGGTTTCCTCATGACCTGCTCTAATTCCTTTAATCTCTTTTTCTTGTCTTATTGCCAAAGCTAGCATTTCTAATACAATATTGAATAGTAATGGTGATACTGGGCAACCTTGTTTCACCCCTGATCTTATTGGGAATGGTTCCAGTTTATCACCATTACATATGATGCTAGCTGATGGTTTTAAATAGATGCTACTGACGATTTTAAGGAAAAGTCCATTAATTCCTATATTCTCTAGTGTTTTTAATAGGAATGGATGTTGGATTTTATCAAATGCTTTTTCTGCATCTATTGAGATTATCATATTTTTTGTTTATTTGGTTATTGATATAGTCAATTATATTAATAATTTCCCTAATATTAACCATCCCTGCATTCCTGGCATATCAACACACAATTCTTTAGCAATCATGTTAGAAGAGAAAAATCAGAATGAAAAGGAAAAACCACAAGAGAAAAAAAAAAGCAGAAGAAAAAGAAAAAAAAATAAATATAGCATGTGTTGATTTACATTCAGTCTCCACAGTTCTCTCTGGTTGCAGATGGCATTTTCTACCCAAAGTTTATTGGAATTGCCTTGGATCACTGAATTACTGAGAAAAACCAAGTTTTTAGTTGTTAATTGCATAATATTCCTGTTACTATATACAACTTATTCCTGGTTCTGCTTGTTTCACTTTCAGTTCATTTAAATCATTCCAGACC
>JAJPUD010020444.1:11309-24713 GCA_023553655.1 Myrmecobius fasciatus | reverse complement strand
ATATGAAGCCTCTAGACTGATTCTGAAGCAAAAAAATCCACAATATCTGGAGAACAACACGATTCTAGAAGAAGATACTCTGGAAGAACCTCAAAACAGGTCTGTTTTAATTGGGCAGGGGGGTGGTCTACTGAACCCAGACTGAATCGCAGGGAGACCGGGGCAGGGATCTGGAGCAGGGAGCTGGAACAGGAGTCGGAACAGGAGTGGGAGCGTTGTGCTATTCACACACCTGGGAGTCTTCTGCGGGCCTCTTGGAACAATTTGTCCTGATTGTGGGCAGGTGGTTTGGAGGGTCTGCCTTTTGAGGGGGATAGATTGTGAACCATTGAACCCCTGATGAGCATCGTAACTAGCTGCCATTACACAGCACCTTAAAGAAAATAATCAAAAGATCTGAAATAAGGTGCCATAAAGACCTAAATACTTACTTGGAGAGTTATTTCTTTATGGATGAATTCAATAACACTAAATTATTTTGAACAAATTCCTTGATATTTTACAGACTTGTTTATGTGATCTGAAAGTACTTTTCCTAATCCTGTCCTTCTTCCACCCCTGAAAGACAATTTTTCTTAATTGATTCTATTAATTTTGCTTATCTCTAATTGTTTGTATGTGCTTGTTTGCATGCTGTCATCCTCATTAGATGGTGAACACATCAACAGCAAGGATTGGGGTTTTTGCTTTTTGGGGATTCCCTTTCTTTTTATCCCCATCACTTAGCACAGTATCTGGCACATAGTGGGAACTTCATAAATATTTATTGACTAATTATTTTTCTCACTCTCCACAGTAGTGATATTCAACTTTCTTTTCTCTTATCAAATTTCCTGCACCTCTTCTTACTCTTTCTCAGGAGAGGACCTCATCTTTGCCAATAAACTTCCACAATTTTCTCTTACAATGACTCAATGAAAGTCCCTAGATCAGCTAAATTCCCCTAACAAGCTAAAGATAAAAGGAAACCAGATAAAGCAGGGAGAACTAAGACTGGTAAAATATGATAAAATTTCTTGATCTAGTCCAGGCCTGATTAAAAAGAAGTCCCAAAGCTTTTGAGCACTCTGAACAGAGAATCTCTAAGAAGTCATGAAACTATCTTGACCTCTGGCAAAATGTGCTGAACACTGATATGTGTATGAGTATGGATGTGGGAAAGGTGTTGTTGGAACCAATGAAAACTCTGGTAACCAGAGTTTGAAGACAGAGGGAGCTCACCCTCCCTTTCAGAGTCACAGTACAAGAACAAATCAGTCCCCTGAAAGGAACATTGAAGGCCACATAGTCCAACTTCCTCATATTTAAAGAGGGAAACTGAGACCTGAGGGATTGACTTGTCTAAAGACATAACAATAATAATCCTACAACAGATGCTTCCTGAACTGAATTAAAATGAGTGATAGCATGCCATTATGGTTCTTTGTGTGTGTGAGCCAAAGAAGGTAGCTCTACTTTGATTCTTAGAAGCAGCAACAAAGTCTTACTAAAAATAACAAAAGGGTTTTTCCCCACAGAGGAGTGTGTGTGTGTTCCATGTCATTGATCAATATTCAATTCCCATTAAAAATAGATTTGAAAGAGCTCATATGTTGAATTTTCCTTAAGAATTGTGTAAAAAAATAATCTCTTCTTCCCTAATCCTATGATTAACCTCTTTCCCTTTCTCTTACAATTTTAAGCAGTCATCTTCTAAACCATACTCAGGATCAGTGACAAACAGACACTGACGATTGTGAGAAGATAGTTTCCAGGAATTCTCCATGGTAGTTAAGATATATGTGTTGATTTCACTTCATTTCCATCCTTCCATACCCAACATATACATATATTTCTGCTCTCTCCCAGGATGATGAGAAGATCTTAGAAGAAGTGACTATTTGCAGATTCATGGAACTTCTTTTATATTTACTTTTCATTGTTGAATCACATTTTTTTATTTTGATGTTAATCTTAGATTGATTAGAGAGTAAAAAGAATAGACCAGGACAAGGAAAAAAAACAGCCAATGAAGTCACATTATTCAATGTCCTAAAAGAAAATAGATGGCTCAGATGTGTCACACCTCTCTTTGCTCAACTACTAAGATGCTAAAAAACAATGAGAGAGATGGAGAGATAGAGAGAGAAAAATATAGGAGATTGTACTCTGCCATGTAATCACATTTTCCTGTTATGTACTGCCAGCCAATCATACAATCTTACTTGCTATGCCCTGTACATGGCATTTCTTTGTCTTGTGCCTTTGCTTTATGTGGCCTGGAGTTTTCTCTTTCTCCACCTCCATCTCTTGAAAATATAACTCATATTCATCTCCTACATAAGTCTTTTCTAATCCTCCTCCTCATTTGATTTATTAATACTTTTCCTGTCACAAAATTACATTATTATTTAATTTTTTGAGATTCTGGACAGCTTTCTGAGATTATAAACTGCAGATGAACATTAGTGAAGGGAATTTTTTCACCCAGGAGTCCCTGATATTAATGAAAAAACAGGTTCAGTTCCTATCTCTATCTATTACTTTTTATATATTTATTGGTAAATTCTTTTTTTTTCTTTCCAGGAGAAAAATAATAATAGTTTTTGTTTTAACTCTACAAAATGCTTTATATATTATGTGATTTTAATCCTCACAGTAACTCAATGAGATAGGTGCTATTTTTACCTCCATTTTAAAGAGAAGGAAAATTGAGTGGAGTTGTATTGTTTTTTTTAATTTTAAAGAGGGAGAAAGTAAGACAGAGATTAAGTAAAATATTTTGCATTACATAAGTAGAAGAATCAGGATTAAAACTCAGGTCTTCCTGACTGAAAATTGAGCTCTATATTAATACCTACTGGACTGATATAAAGACCTGAAAAGCAGAAACTGCTTCATTTTGGTTTTTGATTGCCCTAAACACAGTTTTAGTCCTGTCTCATAGTAGAAGCTTAATATGTGGCTTTAATAAACTGGATAATGAAGAAAGACTATAGCTATAGTTTGGTGCCTAATTGTCTCCAGTTCCAGAAAGTCCTTTAAGTATTAAGGACCTTTAAATAATAACAATTTATTCTAGGAAAATACTCAAACTTTTTTCTCATTATTTCTCAGCATTTTAATGGGGGAGTGATAAAACATCTGAACTGTTTATTGTCATTTTAGGAAAGAAACTCCTTAAATGGGGTGGCAAAAAATAATCTGGTTTCATTAATTTTCTTCTTTGCTTTTCTTATTTTCTTCTTATTTTCCATGTGCTGTCCATCTGTGCTTTAACCAATCCAAAACTAACAGCAAAATAAAAAGTGATACATAAGAGACAGAGAGAGAAAAAGAGACACAGGCAGGAACAGAGACAGAGAGACACAGAGGGAGACAAAGACAGAGAAAGAATAGAGAAGGGTGGAGAGAAAGAGAGGAAACAAAACAGAGGGAGGAAGAAAGGAGCGTAGGGGGAAAGGAATTATGATAAATTAATATGCCGGAATACTGTAGTGCTATAAGAAATAAAGACATTGTTGTTGTTGTTCAGTCATATCCAACTCTCTGGGATCCCATTTAGAGTTTTCTTAGCAAAGATACTGAAGTGTTTAATATTTCTTTCTCCACAAATGAGACAAACAAATTATAGATGATGTAGCTCATCTCTGAGATTAGATTTGAATTCAGATTTTCCTGACTCCAGACCTGGAACTCTATCCACTACATCACTTAGCTGTTCTAGGAAATTTATATGAATAGATAAGAGCACATACAAGTGAAATGAGTAGAACCATTAGAACAATATAGTAGAACAGCATACATAGTAATGTTAATATTGTAAATATAACTAACCTTTAAGGATTTAGCAACCCTGATTAATACTATAATCCACAATCCCATAAATAATAATGATAAAAAAAAGTTATCTACCTACAGATAAAGAAATTATGAACTCAAGTCACAGGTGGAAGAATGTTTTTTTCTTTATTTTTCTTTTTTTTGTTTTCTTGAACATAAGTAATTCAAATATTCACAGAAGAAAGGAACTCTTTAAATGGCAAAATTGAACAAATGGGGGGCGGAAAGTGGTACAAAAACTCAATGAAGAAAATAAGTTGAGTTCCAGGGATGGAGTCAGATGGCAAAGTCAGGAAGTACTCAAGCTCTCTCAGTTTCTCTCAAAAACCATATGGAAACAACCTTCTGAACAGATTCTGATGGAATGAAACTACTTTTTAGCTCAAGATAAACTGAAAAAAATTCCAGAAAGGTCAGTCTCACTGGAGTGAAAAGGATATTCAGCCCAGGTGAAATAGACTTTGGGAAAGCTGGTGAGAGGGTCTTAATCCCAGCAAATGAGCAACTAAGACCCTTAATCCTAGTTCAGTAGAGTAGCAAATCAGTGAGGCAGCTTCCAGTCCCAACTCACAAGGCAAACTCTAGGAAACCAGGCTGTTTCCTATTCAGAGCAGGCAAAGTTACCCCCTATAAACACAAGGGGCCACTGTGCTTAAAACCAAGGCTCAAAGCTGCACAGGAAGCTTAGGACAATCCTCTTTTTACTCAAGGAGCAGAGCTCTACCTTAAAAGAAAAAAGAAAAAAAAAAACCCAATTAGAAATTTTGAAATTCAAAGGAAAGATTAATAAAATTTAAACTAAGAAAATTATTCAACTAATAAATAAAATTAAAAGTTGGTTTTATGGAAAAACTAACAAAATAGATAAACCTTTGGTAAATTTGATCATAAAAAGGAAAGAAAAAAAAAACAAATCACCAATATCAAAAATGAAAAAGGTGAACTTACCATCATTAACTTCCAGTTCTGGGCTAGTGGAGCTAGGACTTTGCCCAATTTACTCCTTATAAAAGGCAAATCTGCCAGAACACCTGCCCCCAATCAGGGCAGAGTGTCCTGAGTGCCTCAGATACTTCCCAGGTGTTTGGAGTTTGAGCTGAGACACACACACACACATATGTGAACCTGGGTGAATTATGGGGTGAGCTGAGACCCACCCAGTTCTCTGCCCTCAGTTCCCGGAGTTGCACCAAGCAAACTGCTTGCCTCGATGCCCGACTGAAACAGACCTGTTATGAAGTTGTTCAGAGGTAACTGCAAGCAGTGTTTCGTAGTCCAAATATTTCTGGATTCATTGACTTAAAGATCAGTTTAGAGGCTTATTTTATTGTTGATTTGAGAGAAGGTCAGAGGAGGACAGTCACGTCTTCACTCTGCCATCTTGACTCCAGAAGTGAAAACAATGATTTTTTAAAAATAATCTAGACCACATATCAAAAAAATTATTAAGTAAAACTACCCAAATATCTTAGTTCCAGAAGGTTAAACCGAAATGGAAAGAAATTATACATTGAATTCAGAAAGAGACCACAAAATGAAAACTATCAAGTTAATTATAGCCAAATCCCATAACTCCCAATTAAAAGAGAAAATATTTAAAGAAGCAAAAAAGAAACCATTTAAATAGGGTGAAGCTACACACATCAATCAAGATTTAGCAACTTTCACATTAAAAGAACAGAAGGGTTGGGATATTAAATTGCAGAAGACAAAAAGGAGCTAGGACTAAGAATAACCTATCAATAAAACTGAATATAATCTTTCAGGGGAAAGAAATAAAAATTTGATGACACAGAGGACAGTTAGTCTAAATAGAAGGCATAGATGTAAGTCAATGATTCCATCCCTCCCAAAAAATCAAGAAGTGAGAAAGAGGAACACACTGGAAAAGGAGCGATGAGGGGAAGAATGGGGTAAATTATCTCATATAAAAGTTGTATTCAAATAAGATGTTTTACAGTGGAGGGAAAACTGGAAGAGGGGAGGAGTGTCAAGCAATATTTAAATTTTACTCTCAATGGAATTGTCTCAGAGGAAAGAGCATATAAACTCTTTTGGACATAGAAATCTATCATACCCAATAGGAAAGTAAGAAAGAAAGATGATAAAAAAGAGAGGAGTGATAAAAAGGGAGAGCAAATTGGGAGAGTCCATAGTTAGAAGTAATACAGATGTTTAAGGAGGGCCAGAGTAAAAAAAAAGAATTAGTAAGATATACAGAAGGAAATACACAGCTTGAAATCATAAAACAACATAATAAGCAAATCACAGATTAAATAATTTCATGTAAGTGTGAATGAGATGAATAAGACAATAATGAATTAGAAACAAAAATCCAACATAGGTTGTTTACCAGAAATAAACTTGAAACTGAAACACTCACAAAGAATTAAAATATGGGACAAGAGCAAAATCTATTTATTATGCTTCAGCAGAAGTAGAGAGAAAGGGAACTGGGGTAACATTCATGATTACAGACAAAGCAAAAGCAAAATTGACCTACTTAAAAGAAATAATCATGGAAGCAAAATATATTGCTAAAAAGTATCATAACCAATGAAGTTGTGTAAAAAATTTTGAAGCAGGTTTCTCAAATATATAGAGAAATGAACCAAATTTATAAAAATAGTAGTCTTTCCACAACTGACAAATAATCAAAAGATACAAATAGAATGCAACCAAAGCAATTATTAGGGGAAGTAAGCTAAATGCTTACTTGCATAAAATAGAGAAAGAGAAGATCAATGAATTGGGTGTGCAACTAAAAAAGCTAGAAAAAGAACAAATTAAAAACACCCAGTTAAATACTAAATTAGAAATTCTGAAAATAAAAGGGAAATTAATAAAGTTGAAAGAAAGAAAACAATTGAATTAATAAACAAAATGAGGTTTAAAAAACACAAAATAGATAAATCTTTAATTAATTTGATTAGAAAAAGAAAAGAAGAAAATCAAATTGCTAGTATAAAAAATGAAAAGAGAAAACTTTCCACTAATGAAGAGGAAATTAGAGCAATAATTAGGAGCTATTTTGCCCAACTATATGTCAAAAAAATCTGATAATCTAAGTGAAATGGAAGAATACTTACAAAAATATAGATTTCCCAAATTAGCAGAAGAGAAAATACATTACTTAAATAGTCCCATTTTAGAAAAAGAAATAGTAAGCTATTTAAAACTCCCTAAGAGAAAAGCTCCAGGATCAGATGGATTTATATGTGAATTCTACCAAACATTTAAAGAATAATTAATTTAAATACTATGTAAACTATTGGGGAAAATGGGGGGGGGGAGAAAGACTCCTACCAAATTCCTTTTATGACACAAATATGCTGCTGATACCTCAACCAGGTCGAGTCAAAACAGAAAAAGAAAATGATAGACCACTTGCTAATGAATATTGATGTCAAAATATTAAAGAAAATATTAGCAAAGAGATTACAGCAAGTTTTCCCTAGAATAATACACTATGACCAAGTAGGATTTATACCAGGAATGCAGGGCTGGTTCAATATTAGGAAAACTATTAGCATAATTGACTGCATCAATGATCAAACTAACAAAAATCATATCATTATCTCAATAGCTACAGAAAAAGCATCTGATAAAATTCAACGCCCATTCCTATTTAAAATACTAGAGAGTATAGGAATAAATGGAGTTTCCCTTAAAATGATCAGTAGTATGTATTTAAAACCATCGTCAAGCTTCATATGTAGTAGGGATGAATTAGAACCATTCCCAGTAAAATCAGGGGTGAAACAAGGTTGCCCACTATTGCCATTATTATTCAATAATGTATTAGGAATGTTAGCTTTGACAATAAGAGAAGAAAAAGAAATTAAAGGAATTGGAATAGGTAATAAGGAAACCAAATTACACTCTTTACAGGTGATATGATGGTATACTTAAAGAATCCTAGAGAATCAATTAAAAACTACTAGAAACAATTCACAACTTTAGCAAAGTTGTAGGATACAAAATAAATTCACATAAATCATCAGTATTTTTATATAATACCAACAAAATCCAGCAGCAAGACATACAAAAAGAAATCCCATTTAAAATAACTGTAGGTATGTAAAAATATTTTCCCAATTTACTGCTACCCTTCTAATCTTGTCTGCATTCATTTTGTTTGTACAAAAACTTTTTAATTTGATATAGTCAAACTTATCTATTTTGTGATTAATGATGACCTCTAGTTCTTCTTTGGTCACAAATTCCTTCCCCCTCCACAGGTCTGAGAGGTAAACCATCCTACATTGTTCTAATTTGTTTATAATATCATTCTTTATACCTAGATCATGAATCCATTTTGACCTTATCTTGGTATATGGTGTTAGGTGTGGGTCAATGCCTAATTTCTTCCATACTAGTTTCCAATTATCCCAGCAGTTTTTGTCAAATAGTGAGTTTTTATCCCAAAAACTGGGGTCTTTGGGTTTATCAAACACTAGATTACAATTGTCATTGAGTATTTTGTCCTGTGAACCTAACCTATTCCACTGATACACTACTCTATTTCTTAGCCAGTACCAAATGGTTTTGGTGACCACTGCTTTATAATATAGTTTTAGATCTGGTGCAGCTAGGCCACCCTCATTTGAATTTTTTTCATTAATTCCCTTGAAATTCTTGACCTTTTGTTTTTCCAGATTAATTTTGTTGTTATTTTTTCTAGGCAGTAAGATAACTGTATAGATATGTATACATGTATTGTATTTGTCATATAATTTATCCTATTTAGCATGTATTAGATTACCTGTCATCTAGGGGTGAGGGGTGGGGAAAGGAGGGGAAAAGCTTGGGAAAAAAAAGTTTTTGCAAAGGTCAATGTAGAAAAATCACTCATATGTTTTGTAATTAAAAAGCTTTATTAAAAATTTAAAAAAATAACTGTAGGTAATATAAATTATTTGGGAGTCTACCTACCAAGGCAAAGTCAAAAACTATATGAACACAATTATAAAACACTTTCCACACAAATAAAATCAGATCTAATCAATTGGAAAAAAAATATGGAGAACTCCATGGATAGGGCGAACTAATATAATAAAAGTAACAATACTACCTAAATTAATCTACTTATTCAGTGCTATACCAATCAAGTTGCCAAAAAATATTTTACAGAATTAGAAAAAATAATAACAAGGTTTTTCTGGAAGAACAAAAGATCAAGAATTTCCAAGGAATTAATGAAAAAAGTTCAAATAAAGATGGCTTAGCTGTACCAGTCCTAAAACCATATTATAAATCAGCAGTCATCAAAACCATTTGGTACTGGCTAATAAACAGAGCTGTCAATCAGTAGATTAGGTTAGGTTCACAAGTCACAATAGCCAATAACTATAATAATCTAGTGCTTGACAATCCCAAAGACCCCATCTTTTGGGATAATACCTCACTATTTGAAAAAAAATTTCTGAGAAAACTGGAAATTAATATGGCAGAAACTAGGCATTCACAGATACACATACATAGATACATAGAAACGTATATATGTGTATGTATCATGTAAGAGGGAAAGGAAGGAAGGAGACAGGCAGAGACAGACACAGAGAGAGTGCACGTACTGACAATTTAGTTGTTTTGGTTATATATTTATATATTTGCTTCTAAGAAAAACAGTTGTTCATTTAAGTCTACTTGAGAATATCTTTTCTGGGACATAAGACTTATTAGAGTTTTGTTTTGAGACAGCAGTTGCTCTTTTGAATATGATGTGCTATAATATAAAAGATAATGAAGCCAATGGAGAACACAATTTGATTTGTGGTTTGTTTTTGAAGACTTGAATAACTAGAGAACCTTAATGTTAATAATTACAGAAACATAGAAACAAATTATTCTATAATTATGGCTTAAACATATTTTGTTTGATAGAATTCATAGAGATGCCCTTGTTGTTGTTGATCCAGTGATCCAGTGAAAAAGGCAAAAAGACAGATTTCAGAACTCTTTTAAAGGGAATCTGTAATTCTCTTGTAATTGCCACTTGTTAACAGTCAGATTGAGGACTTGACTTTTTCTTCATCCTTTTCCATTCTAGGTTCAGGGAGGTTTCCAACCTGGGAGCTTAAACCACAGATATGTAAGAGTACTGTTGTACAGTCAGAATATTAAAATGAAACTAGTAGACTCCCTAAGAAGCATGGATCTTCAGTCCCAAGCCTCAAAAAAGCATTGCTTTTTTCAGACTTGAACTTGGTGAGATAAATCTATGTAGGAACTGGGCTAAGATTGAGTTTAATCTCCCATAAAGTCATTGTGATATAGAGTATCAAGTGCCTTATGCCCTTTGCTGTGGGGGAAATGTCTTTATGATTGTTCTTCTTGTATCTTTGAAGTCATTATCTTGTTAAAGCTAATCTATTGTTAAGTCATTAAAAGAAACTAAGATTCTAGGCACCTAAATCCCTAAAATAGAAGTATCATAATTGATGAGGGCTCAAGACAAGGGCAGAGGAGAGATTACCCAATCTCTATTACCCAACCGTCTCTGGATAATAGAGGAATCTGTGGGAAAAGGATAAGATATAATAGACTTGTTCCTGAGACAGTCGAGCCAAAAAAAGCATGTTACAGGGTTTTTTTTACCATCTTGTGACTTTTCATGTGTGATACTTTACTTAACAGTGTGTACTTTGATAGGAAATAATAATTGAGATCATAGTTGTCTGTTATATATTATGGGTTTGCTTTGCTTTTTGAGAATTATTATTATTACTGCTACTAATTATAATAGATTTCTATGACCCTGAGTTAGAGAAGTACAGGCTTTAAAAACTATCCTGATGTGATACATTGGGTTCAGGTAGCATGACTAAAACAATCTCAGCCTAGGGATAGATGAATTGTAGGAAGATTTAGTGCAGTGGGGGTGGACTCAAAATATCAGATACCTATAAAATAGACTCAATATAGGGAGGACTCAAAAATATTTAATGTCTATATGGAGCCACCAAGATCAAAATATCAAGGACAATTGATATTAATTGTAGCATTTTCAGAGAAATTGTTCAAATTCATTATCATTCTGTCTTGCCTTAACTCATCATAATCTTTCATGGAAAGTGAGGAGTATGCTTTGCAAATTCCAGATAAATATTAATTTTCAAGACATCAAGTCATTTGTTTATCTCCATGGGGAAAGAGGGAAGGAGTGTGTGATATTTTAAACAACTCCTACTTGAGAAATCTTGTTTTCCACTATAATATGTTTTTCATTTAATGAATATACAATTTTTGAACTATCCCAAAGCAAGATAGAGGTCTATATCTTGAATGTATAGGTACAAAGGAACCTGACAATAAAGGTGATTGTCAAAAATACTTGGATCTCCTGCAGGTAAGACAAATCAATCTTAAAGATATTAAAAAGAAGACTGCGAATGAATACATGAATAGACTTATTGGTATCCTAAAATCAAAACTAAATGGGAAAAACATATTTAAAGAAACATCATATAGCAAAACTAGGAAAGGATTTTACTCATCATAGGCAATGGCTTTATACTTCTTTTTGGTCAGACAAACTGAGAAAAGATCTTACTCATTATAAGTAAGGGATTCATACTTTTTGTTCATAAGTACACTAAGCTGCAACATAATACAATTAAATGTATAGATGAAATGTGAATGGACATTAATGAATTACCTAAACCTAAAAAGAAAATAGGTGGATGGCCTGAAGGCGCTGCCAATTTAAACTTAATAAAAAAATAATTGAACTGCTACTTAATAATATAATTACAAAAATTTTATGGTATTTTAATAATAATGTCATAATAAACATTTATATGGTCCTTTAAGATGCATAAAGGCTTTTATAAATATTACTTTATTTTAGTCTCAAAACAATCTTAGAAGATATGCTATTAAGAACCACATTTTTCAGATGGAGAAACCAAATCAGATAGAAGATAAGTGACTTGCTCAGTCACATAACTATTAAATGTCTAAGACATTTGAAGGTCCTACTGTACCACCTCTCTTGTCTGGGATAGCAAAAAGAATGTCCATATCTCAAGATTTTTTTTTTCTTCATGCTTAAAATGGAATTTAAAATTTTCCCTTTTTAATTTGATGACAAAGCTCCAACTAATACAAAATGTTTTTTAAATGTGGATTCTTCTATAACCACCACAAACACATATATATTTGAAAGTATAATTATTTAAATTTTATGTTTCACTTATTTGCCTTTGTAAATTTTGAATAATAAATTGTTATTTTAAGAAGAAAATGTACTGTCTTTTTTTGTGCATTGCTTGTGTAACACTTTCTAATGGCACATTCTCAAATCAGTGGTTCAATAGAGGAAGTTTTATTTTTTCTTTTTTCCTTTTTAGTGGAACCATAAACTTTCTTAAAGCTTTTTATTTACAGAACATATGAGTGTTTTTTCTACATTGACCTTTGCAAATTTTTGTTCCAAATTTTTCCCTCCTTCCCCCCACCCTCACCTCTATATGACAGGTAGTCTAATACATGTTAAATATATTAAAATATATAATAATGCAATATATGTATACATATCGATACAATTATCTTGCTGCACAAGAAAAATCAGATCTAGAAAGACGGGGAAAAAAAAACAACCTAAGAAGGAAAACAAAATGCAAGCAAACATTCACAGAAAGTATTAAAATGCTATGTTGTAGTCCACACTGAGTTCCCACAGGCCTCTCCCAGGATGTACATGACTATCTTCATCGCTGGACAATACGAACTGGTTTGAATCACCTCATTGTTGAAAAGAACCATGTCCATCACAATTGATCATCATATAGTCTTGTTGCTGTGTATAATGATCTCCTGGTTCTGCTCATTTCACTTAGCATCAGTTCATGTAGTTCTCTCCAGGCCTCTCTGAAATTATCTTGTTGGTCTTTGCTCACAGAACAATAATATTCCATAACATTTATATGCCATAATTTATTCAGCCATTCTCCAACTGATGGGCATCCTTTCAATTTCCAGTTTCTTGCCACTACAAAAAGGGCTGCCACAAACATTTTTGTACATGTGGGTCCCTTTCCTTCTTTTAAGATCTCTTTGGTATACAAGCCCAGTAGAAATACTGCTGGGTCAAATGGTATGCACAGTTTGATAACTCTTTGAGCATAGTTCCAGATTGCTCTCCAGAATGGTTGGATCCATTCACAGTTCCCCCAACAATGTATCAGTGTCCCAGTTTTCCCACATCTCCTCCAACATTCATCATTTTTTTTTCCTGTAATCATAGCCAAGAGGAAGTTCTCGGGGTGGAGCCATGGTGGCGGAGATCAGACAGGATTCTCTGTAACCTCCTCTAACCTCCCCTCAAACCAACAAAATATGAAGCCTCTAGACTGATGAAGCAAAAAAATCCACAATATCCGGAGAACAACACGATTCTAGAAGAAGATACTCTGGAAGAACCTCAAAACAGGTCTGTTTTAATGGGGCAGGGGGTGGCCTACTGAACCCAGACTGCAGCACAGGGAGACCGGGGCAGGGAGCTGGAGCAGGGAGCTGGAACAGGAGTCAGAACAGGAGTGGGAGCGTTGTGCTTTTCACACACCTGGGAGTCTTCTG
>JAJPUD010020443.1:0-24713 GCA_023553655.1 Myrmecobius fasciatus | reverse complement strand
CTGAGGCAATTGGGGTTAAGTGACTTGCCCAAGGTCACACAGCTAGGGAATGTTAAGTGTCTGAGACCAGATTTGAACTCAGGTCCTCCTGACTTAAGGGCTGGTGCTCTATCCACTGCCACCTAGCTGCCCCAGTTCCTCAGTATTTGAATTGTTTCTTTCTAACTGCTAGCAATATATTTCCCTTGGTGCGATAGTCCTGAAATTAAGCCATGATATTCCTTGGGGATTTAATTTTGGGGTCTCTTTTGGGAGATGATCGGTGAATTCTTTCGAGGGTGATTTTGCCTTCTGATTCTAAAATATTAGGGCAGATTTCCTGGAAAATAGTGTTTAGATTCTTTTTTTCATCATGGCTTTCAGGAAGTCCAATAATCCTTAGATTGTCTCTCCTAGATCTATTTTCCAAGTCTGTTGTTTTTCCTAGGAGATAGTTCATAGTTTCTTCTATTTTTTTCATTTTTTTGTTTTTGTTTGACTGATTATTGAAGTCTTATTGAGTCATTCACTTGCATTTGTTCAATTCTAATTTTTAATGTGTTGTTTTCTTCAGCTCCTTTTGTAACTGGCCAATTTGTTCATTGCAGACTTTTTCCATTTCACCAATTTTCTTTTTCAGTAAATTGGTTTCTTTATCATATGTCTTTTGCAGGGCTTCTTGCACTGATCTCAATTCATTTCCCCATTTATCATCTAACTCTCTTTTGAGATTCTTTATGCACTCTTCCAGGAAAGCCTTGTGAAAGGGGGACCAGGTTGTGTCTCCTTTTGTGTGTTCCTCTGGAGTTGCTTTGCCTATAGGAACCTCAGGATCTGGGGTCTGCCCTTCTTTTTATTTATAGAACTGTCTATGGTGAGAGCTCTCTTCTGTTTCTTACTCATTTTTTTTTTAAAGATTGGGGTCTGTTTAAAGCCGAGAAGTGGCGGCTGTGGTAGTTTGCCCTGGGGCAATTTGGATAATTAACTTCTGGTGCTTGGCCGTGGGGCTAGGTCTTTGCGTTAGCAGAGGGTTACAATCTCCCTTTTACCAAAGGCAGATCTGCCAGAGCACCTGCCTGCAATTAGGGCAGAGTGTCCCGAGAGCCTCAGATAGACTCCCCAGGTGTTTAGAATCTGCCACATTGAGTCCCACCAGGCTTTCTGCCCTGTCTTTCCTGGAGCTGCACCTGGCAAACTGCGAACTTGGCAAACTGCCTGAGCCCCTACCCGAGCCCCTGCCCTACTGAAACAGACCTGCTATGGAGCTCTTCAAAGGTACTTTCTGCAAGGAATGTTTTGTAATCCAAATATTTGTGTTAAAAATCAGTTCAGAGGCTTAATCTTCTGTTTGTTTGAGAGAAGGTCAGAGAAGGACACAGAGAGTCGTGTCTTCACTCCGCCATCTTGGCTCCCAAATGTCATATTTTTTTTTTGAAGTTTGAATAATGAATGCAGAGTATGCGAGGTGAAGGTAAGGAGGTGCCTTGAGAAAGAAATATTGTGCAGTCAAAGGACAGAAATATACTAAGAGATGCAATTTGATTTTCAGTTGATGGCAATATTTGATTAACACTACTCAGGACACAAGTCTAAGATAGCTGACTTGAAGATAGATCATTGTGACTTTAGCAGGCAGTATGTGTTTCCTAGATAAAGCTTACAAATATCTTGTCATTTTGGTATCTTCAAAATACATATTTACAAGCTGGTTATGAGTTTAGTCCTTATGGTACAGGTCTATAGGTAAAACCATGGGAGCCACAGATAATAGTCAAGCTTTCTTACAGTTATCCAGTGGACTACTTTGAACTTCATCTTGCTTATAGGAATGTCATCAGCCTGCAAGATCAAATTTGCTTTGGGTATTCATATCTACCTCAGTAGCTTCTACTCTTGGGGTCTCTCTGAATGGATAAACTTTAATTAGGAGGGCTTCTAGCCCTCCTAATTTTCATTTTCCTACTCTTTTTATCCCCTTTCCCTTTTCACCTTCCTGAATGCCTTGTCTTCCCTTATTTGATGAGCTTCATGAGCCCAAGGGATCTTTATCTTATTTGTATCTCCAGAACTTAGTAGTTTACTTTTTACTATCTTGAAACATGTTCAGTATTTTTTTCAAGGAAAGTGATGAGGGATTTAGGCAAGTGGAGATTTTTCAGCTGGTGTTCAAGAGTCAAATAATTCCCCTTAGGTTAGGTAGAATGTACTATATGGGTTTGGTGTGAAGATGTATTTTTGACCTCTGGATTCCAAAAAGGTGGCCAAAAGGGGCACCTTGCATAAATTTTATATATATATATGTATATATATATGTATACATATACACACACACACACATATATATATATATAAATTCAAGTTTATTTATGTAATAGCTGAAATAGGCTTTTCTAATTCCAGCTAGGGTGCCATAGGAATGACTATCCATGGGTCAGTTGGTTCATTAAAAATAGTGAAAGAGGGTTAATCACTAAGATATTATCAAACCTTCAGTACACAATCATATTAACAGGATCAGTGAGGATACTGGTGAAGTTTATCCTTCACTCTCAGGTTATTTATTTTAATCAGCAAATAGTCCATGATGTTTATTCTTGGTCAGGTTATACATCAAAGAGAGAAAAAGTAAAACCTGGATTTTTTTCATAATTCATCTGGAGGGCAAGATCCAGCATGTGTTTCCCAGTGGTTTGCACTAGGTTATTAAACGCCATGTATGTATAGAGTGTATATGTATAGGGATGGATATCTACATATACACACATAAATTCTTTTTTCTCAGTTTTATTTTTTTTCCAATATTTTTCCAGTTACATGTAACAATAGCTTTTAACATTCATTCCTGTAAGATTTTGAGCTCCAAATCTTTTCCTCCTTTCTCCCCTTTCCCTTCCTAAAGCAGCAAGCAATACAATAGTTTATATATGTATAATCATTTTTAACATATTTTTACTCGTTATTTTGTGAAAGAAAAATCAGAACAAAAGGGAAAAAACATGAGAAAAAAGGCAAGCAAAAAAAGGTGAAAATACTGTGCTTTGATCTATATTCAGTTTCCATATTTCTCTCTCTAGATGCAGATGGTATTTTCCATCCCAAATCTACTGTAATTACATTGGATCAATATATTGCTGAGAAGAGCTAAGTCTCTCAGTTGATCATCACATAATCTTTTTGTAACATATGTTTATGTATATGCAATATATGTATAACTATATTGTCTAGTTGGGATAGATATAGAGAATCTCAAAAGTCTTAGTGCTATTGTTTTTGAGTCATTTTCAGCCACGTCTGACTCTTTGTGACTCCATTTGAGATTTTCTTGGCAAATAATACTGGAGTGGTTTGCCATTTCCTTCTCCAGTTCATTTTACAGATGAGGAAATTGGCAAATAGATTAAGTGACTTGTGCAGGATCACATAGCTGGCATTTGCCTGAGACTGAATTTGAACTCAGAAATATGAGTCTTCCTGACTCCTGACCTGGTACTTTATTCACTGAGTCACTGAGCTGCTGTTAAAATTTAAAACTGCAATAAGATTTTTGAGACATCTTATAAAAGAATGTGTATACACACATATTTATTCTCTGATGCTTGTATTTTTGTGTGACTTTGGGTAAATCTAATAGTCTGGAGTCAGGAAGACTCATATTTCTGAATTCAAATTCAGCCTCAGGTGGGGAGGGTTGACACTGGATGTTTTGGGGGCATGCAGCTTAGATCATTAGAGTAGTTCAATGGCTAGACTAAAGGCATCCTTAGTCCTTGATTTTTACATTCAGTACATTAAAGACTAGCTTTTTTTGTAAAACAAGTTGTTGTTTTACAGTCACTGCTCCATTTTTTTGCTACCTACTTTCTCTCTCTCTTTTTATTAAAGCTTTTTATTTATAGAACATATGAGTGATTTTTCTACATTAAGCTTTGCAAATTTTTTTTCCAAATTTTCCCCTCCTCCCCACCCCCACCCTTAGGTGACAGGTAGTCTAAAATGTTAAATATGTTAAAATATATGATAAATACAATATATGTATACATATCTATGCAGTTATCTTGCTGCACACGGAAAATCAAATCTAGAAAGAGAAAAAAAAACAACCTAAGAAGGAAAACAAAATATAAGTAAACATTCACAGAAAGCATTAAAATGCTATGTTGTAGTCATGAACTATACAAACTAAACTACAAAACACTTTCCACACAAAGTCATATCTAATCAGTTGGAAAAACATCAAATGCTCATGGGTAGGCCAAGCGAATATAATAAAAATGACAATACTACCCAAACTAATTTACTTATTTAGTGCCATACCAATCAAACTCCCAAGAAATTATTTTACAATTATAGAAAAAATAGTAGCAAAGTTCATTTGGAAGAACAAAAGGTCAAGAATTTCAAGGGAATTAATGAAAAAAAAAAGGCTGGTGAAGGTAGCCTTGCTGTACCAGATCTAAAATTATATTATAAAGCAGCATTCATCAAAATCATTTGGTACTGGCTGAGAAATAAGAGTAGTCGATCAGTGGCATAGGATAGGATACCAGGACAAACTAGGCAATAACTATAGCAATCTAGTGTTTGATAAACCCAAAGACCCCAGCTTTGGGGATAAGTACTCACTATTTGGCAAAAACTGCTGGGAAAATTGGAAACTGGTGTGGAAGAAAGTGGGAAGACCCACATCTAACACCACATACCAAGATAAGATCTAAATGGGCTCGTGATTTGAATGTAAAGAGGGATATTATAAGAAAATTAAAGGAACATAGGATAGTTTACCTCTCAGACCTGTGGAGATGGAATAAATTTATGTCCAAAGAAGAACTGGAACTC
This sequence comes from Myrmecobius fasciatus, assembly GCA_023553655.1. Lineage (NCBI taxonomy): Eukaryota > Metazoa > Chordata > Mammalia > Dasyuromorphia > Myrmecobiidae > Myrmecobius > Myrmecobius fasciatus. The sequence goes on along the minus strand of JAJPUD010020443.1, from coordinate 19,898 downwards.
TTAATTGAACACCAGATAGATAATTTTGATTATATTAAGTTAAAAAGTTTTTGTACAAACAAAACTAATGCAGACAAGATTAGGAGGGAAGCAATAAATTGGGAAATCATCTTTACATTTAAAGGTTCTGATAAAGGCCTCATTTCTAAAATGTATGGAGAATTGTCTCATATTTATAAGAATTCAAGCCACTCTCCAATTGATAAATGGTCAAAGGATATGAACAGACAATTTTCAGATGATGAAATTAAAACTATTTGTAGTCATATGAAAAGGTGCTCCAAATCACTATTGATCAGAGAAAAGCAAATTAAGATGACTCTGAGGTACCACTACACACCTGTCAGATTGGCTAAAATGACAGGAAAAGATAATGACGAATGTTGGAGGGGATGTAGGAGGGCTGGGACACTGATGCATTGTTGGTGGAGATGTGAACGGATCCAACCATTCTGGAGAGCAATTTGCAACTATGCTCAGAAAGCTATCAAACTGTGCATACCCTTTGACCCAGCAGTATTTCTATTGGGCCTATATCTCAAAGAAATCATAAAGAAAGGAAAGGGACCCACATGTGCAAGAATGTTTGTGGTATCCCTTTTTGTACTAGCTAGAAACTGGAAACTGAATGGATGCCCATCAGTTGGAGAATGGCTGAATAAATTATGGTATATGAATGTTATGGAATATTATTGTTCTTTTTAATTTTTTTATTTAATAATTTATTTATTTTTAATTACCCAGACTTTTAAAAAAAATTTTATTTTATTTGCAAAACATATGTATGGGTAATTCTTCAACATTAACCCTTACATAGCTTTCTGTTACAAATTTTTCCCCCCAACTCCCCACCCCTCCCCTAGATGGCAGGATATCCACTACATGTTACTTATATTAAAATACTTGACAGATTGAATATATGTATACATATTTTCACACTTATCATTGTTGTGCAAGAAAAATCGTATCTACATGAAAGACATATCAGATAAAGGAAACACAATGTAAGCAAACCAGTCGAGAGTATGAGAATGTTATGTTGTGGTCCACATTTCACATCCTTCTCTCTGGGTGTATATGGCTTCCTTCAGTGAACAGTTGGAAGTGGTTTGAAACATCTCATTGTTGCAGAGAGCCATGTCCATCAGAACTGATCATCATATAGTCTTGTTGTTGCTGTGTATAATGATCTCCTGGTTCTGCTCATTTCACTCAGCATCAGTTCATGCAAGTCTAAGAATATTATTGTTCTGTAAGAAACGACCAGCAGGATGATTTCAGAGAGGCCTGGAGAGACTTACATGGACTGATGCTGAGTGAAATCAGCAGAACCAGGAGATCATTGTACATGGCAACAATAAGACTATACGATGATCAATTTTGAAGGGCATGGTTCTCTTCAGTAATGAGATGTTTCAAACCAGTTCCAGTTGTTCAATGATGAAGAAAGCCATCTACACCCAGAGAGAGACCTGTGAGATCTAAGTCTGGACCACAACGTAGCATTTTCACACTCTCTGTTGATGTTTGCTTACATTATATTTTCCTTCTCAGGTTTTTATTTTATTTTATTTTTTTTTCCTGTACATCAAGATAACTGTATAAATATATATATATATATATATATATATACACATAATTTGATCTGTCAAATATTTTAACATAATTAACATGTATTAGACTTCCTGCCATCTAGGGGAGGTGGTGAGGGGTAGGAGGGAAAAATTTGTTTTTTTTTTTTAAATTTATTTATTAATACTTTTTATTTGCAAAACATGTATGGGTAATTCCTAAACATTAACCCTTACAAAGCTTTCTGTTACAAAATTTTCCCCCCTACTCCCCACCCCTCCCCTAGATGGCAGGATATCCACTACATGATAATTATGTTAGAATACTTAAGAAATCGAATATATGTATAGTTATTGCCACACATCATTTTTTTGTGCAGGAGAAATCGTATCTACAAGAAATAATAATCCAATAAAGGAAATACAATGCAAGCAAACCTCAATAGAGAACATGAAAATGTTGTGTTGTGGTCCACATTTTGCATCCCTCTCTCTGGGTGTATATGGCTTTCTTCAATGAACAATTGGAATTGGTTTGAAGCATTTCATTGTTGAAGAGAGTCATGTCCCTTAGAGCTGATCCTCATATAGTATTGTTGTTGCCGTGTATAATGATCTCCTGGTTCTGCTCACTTCACTCAGCATCGGTCCATGTAAGTCTCTCCAGGCCTCTCTGAAATCGTCCTGCTGGTCGTTTCTCACAGAGCAATAATATTCCATAACATTCATATACCATAATTTATTCAGCCATTCTCCAATTGATGGGCATCCACTCAGTTTCCAGTTTCTAGCCACTACAAAAAGAGCTGCCACAAACATTCTTGCACATGTGGGGCCCTTTCCTTCTTTTATGATTTCTTTGGGATATAAGCCCAATAGAAACACTGCTGGGTCAAAGGGTATGCATAGTTTGATAACTTTTTGAGCATAGTTCCAAATTTTTCTCCAGAATGGTTGGATCTGTTCACAGCTCCACCAACAATGCATCAGTGTCCCAGTCTTCCCACATCCCCTCCAACATTCATTGTTATCTTTTCCTGTCATTTTAGACAATCTGACAGGTGTGTAGTGGTACCTCAGAGTTGTCTTAATTTGCATTTCTCTGATCAATAGTGATTTGGAGCATCTTTTCATATGATTACAAATAGTTTTAATTTCATCATCTGAAAATTGTCTGTTCATATCTTTTGACCATTTATCAATTGGAGAATGGCTTGAATTCTTATAAATATGAGACAATTCTCGATATATCTTAGAGATGAGACCTTTATCAGAACCCTTAAATGTAAAGATGATTTCCCAATTTGATGCTTAGGAGGGAAAAATTTGTAACAGAAAACTTTGCAAGGGTCAATTTTGAAAAATTACCCATGCATATGTTTTGCAAATAAAAAGCTTTAATAAAAATAAATAAATAATAAATAAAAATAAAATGCTATGTTGTGGTCCACACTCAGTTCCCTCAGCCCTCTCTCTGGATGTATATGACTATCTTCATCACTGAACAATAGGAACTCGTTTGAATCACCTCATTGGAGAAGAGAGCCATGTCCATCAGAGTTGATCATTATGTAATATTGTTGCTGTGTATAATGTTCTCCTGGTTCTGCTCATTTCACTTAGCATCAGTTCATGCAAGTCTCTCCAGGCCTCTCTGAAATCATCCTGCTGGTCATTTCTTACAGAACAATAATATTCCATAACATTCATATACCATAATTTATTTGGCCATTCTCCAATTGATGGGCATCCTTTCAGTTTCCAGTTTCTTGCCACTAAAAAAAGGGCTGCCACAAACATTTTTCACATGTGGGTCCCTTTCCCTCCTTTAAGATCTCTTTGGAATATAGGCCCAATAGAAACACTGCTGGGTCAAAGGGTATGCACAGTTTGATAACTTTTTGAGCATAGTTCCAAATTGCTCTCCAGAATGGTTGGATCCGTTCACAATTCCACCAACAACGTATCAGTGTCTCAGTTTTCCCACATCCCCTCCAACATTCATCATTTTATTTTCCTGTCATTTTTTGCTACCTATTCTAAAAGAGGCTCAAATCACAGGACCATAATTACTTTGCTCTGTGCCCATATTTTTATAAAATCTGACAGTCAAACACTGTACTTCTGTTATGAAACCGAGTGGTGATGCTATCCACCATGACTCTTCATGACTCCATTTGGGGTTTTCTTGGCAAAGATACTGGACTGGTTTGCCATTTCCTTTTCTAACTCATTTTACAGATGAGGAAACTGAAGCCAACAGGATTAATAAGTGACTTGTCCAGGGTCACCCAGCTCTTGTCTATGACTGGATTTGAACTCAGAAAGAGGGCTTCCTGACTCCAGGTATAATGTTCCATCTACTTTGCTAACCACCTAGGTCACTGAATACCAGCATGAAAAACCCCATAAGGGTTTTTTGCTCTGGCTGATGAGGTAAGTGGTCACATAGGATCACAGCAAATTTTGAAATTAGAGGCAATGAGATAGTTGATCAATGACATATTTGTCCTTGTCCTTTTCTCTTAAGTTTAGGTGGCTCAGTATGCCTGATACATACTTTGTAGTTTTCTGTTTTGGAGGACAGTCTTTCTTTTCTATTTCCTCTGACTTCTTTTAAAAACTGATTGTAACATTGTCCTGGCGAGGGATCAGGGTGGAGATCTGTTCCCCTCTGCTCTTGAGCAGTTACCAAGCATTTCTGTGCCATTGAATTTGCATTTCTCTGATCAATAGTGATTTGGAGCATCTTTTCATATGATTATAAATAGTTTTAATTTCATCATCTGAAAATTGTCTGTTCATATCCTTTGACCATTTATCAATTGGAGAATGGCTTGAATTCTTATAAATATGAGACAATTCTCGATATATCTTAGAGATGAGACCTTTATCAGAACCCTTAAATGTAAAGATTTGTGCATTCTGTGACTTAGAATATCACCAGCAAGGTTTTTAGCAGTTGCTTTCATGAAAAGTATTACAATCTCCAGACCTCTTCTGAAAAGAAGCATAACCTTTTGAAAGAGACCTTAAATTTCCCACTTATATATACCTGCTTCACTCCTTACTAAGTTTTAATCTCCCCTCATCTCTGCCTCCTGTCTTCCTTGTTTCTCTTGAAATCTCACCTTTTGCATGAAACCTTTGCCAGCTCTCCTTAATATTAGTGTCTTCCCTTAATTTACCCTGATGCACATTTCTCATCCATTAAAATATGAGCTTCTGGAATGGAGACCATTTTTGCCTTTTTTTGTATCTCTATCACTTAGCATAGTACTTGGCGTATAATAGTTAATGCTTATTAAATTGACTATGAAAATCCTTTAACACATCTGTGCCTTATTCTAATCTCAGGACAAGCATGATTCCCCATAATCTTTCAGAAATAATTAATGCTTAATGAAATGGTTAGTGATTATTTGAAATTTTCTGTGCAAATGCATGAATGTTCATGATTACCTTCTCAAAGTGAAATAAATAGTTTTGTCTTGGTCTATATTTCAGTCAGCAAATAAGTATTTATTAACCACCTTATACATATCAGACATATTATAAGTGCTGGGGACACAAAGAAAGGCAAAAATTCCCTGCTCTTAAGGAGCTCACAATCTAATGAGGGAAGTAATAAGAAAACAAAAATGTGCAAACAAACTGCAGAAGAAACAGGAAATAAGGAAAATCACTAGAGTTAAGAGGAATCAGGAAAGATTTCCTGTAGAAGATGGGCTTTTTGAAAGTCAGGGAAGCCAGGAGGCAAAGATGAGTGAGTGTGATTCGGATATGGGAAACCACCAAAATGCCTAGAGCCAAGAGATGAGGTGTCTTGTTCATGAAACAGCAGGAAGGTCAGTGTCACTAGATCAAAAATAAGATATAAGAAGGCTCAAAAGATGGGGTGAGGGGTAAATAGATTATGAAGGATTTTGAATGCCAAACAGAAGATTTGATCCAGGACGTAATAGAAAGCCACTGGAGATTATTGAATTGGGAGATGATTGGGACCAGACCAGTACTATTTCAATATTACTAGTCCCAAAATGTTGCTTAATCATGGGTACATAGTAAAGTTCGTCATAAGTGCGACTTTCCAAATGGTGAACATTTCCATTGACAGAGTCACACTCAATAAAGGAACATAATGATTTCCAATGAATTTGATAGTATGTATACATACGCACACACATATATATGTATTCATATATGCTGTTGTGTGGAGTGACCCCAGATGTGCCAATTATTAAGGCTTTAATTATTAAGGCTGACAAAATTACAATTGATTTTAACTCATATATAATTATTACTATTATATGAATACATAATCATTTAAAAATAGCTGTAATATTGGCAATGTGTGAAGCTTTGTGGATTGGCACATCAGGGAGCACATTATATAATAGTTATACAGAAGTGAATGGGGAGAGTTCTTCATTAGGCTTGACATATATCTACCATAACACAGGATTATAGCTAAACTTTGATTTGACATCTTTTTACAGTATATTTTTGACAACTTTTTTTTTTACAATCCACATTTTTTCTTTCCCTCCTTTTGTCCCTATCCAGTTATTCCATGTAACAGATTTTTTAAAAAATAGAAAAAAGAGAAGAAAAAACCCTAGCAAAAGCTATCAATACATTGAAAAGAAAACCTGATAATATACTCAGTGTTTCATATTTGTGGACTTTTTTTCTGCAGAATAGGTGGAGGCTTAGCATCATCTTTCAGGGGAGGAGATGATCTTCGATGAATTAAGAGACTTTCAATCATTTCTATTGAAAAAAACCAGAACTAAACAGAAAATTTTATCTTCAAACACAAGATTCAAGAGAAGCATAGAAAGGTAAACAGGGGGAAATATATTATTTAAGGGTTTAACTTTTTACATCCCTAGATGAGAAAATGATATATGTAACTTGAGAGCTGTATCTGTTATTGGGGCAGTTAGAGGGGATATGCATGAGCAGATGTGTGGATATGAATGAACTTTGACATAATATCAAAGAAAAAGTCATTAAGTGGTGGGAAAAAAGAATTGTACTGGGAGAAAAGGAAAGGGGAGGTATAATGGGACAAATTAGATTACATGAAAAGGCATAAAAGACCTATTATAATAGAGGGAAAGAAGGGAGGAGGATGAGCATTGTCTCCAAGCTTAATTTCATCAGTTTTGGCTCAAAGAGGGAATAACAATCACTCAGTTGGGAATAGACTTTATATATATCCTATATATATATATATACACACACACATACATATATATATATATAGTATACATATATATATATATATATATATATATATATATATATATATGTATACCCTATATGGAAGTAGGAGGAGAAAGAGAAAAGAAAAGAGGGGTTAGGTAGAAGGGAGGACAGAAATACTAGGAGAAAGAGGCAAGAGAAGGGAGGACAGATAGAGGGTGGGGTGGGTTAGAAATTAAGTTATATATTTTTTAGGTTTTGGTAACTAATGTAATGTTAGAATCACTTAAAAAAAGAATCTACCTTGTTAAAGACCATGTTACTCAAATGCTCTCAATTGAATATGTAATTCCATTGTTTGGAATAAATATTTAAAAACATGTTTTAAAAAATTTTCTTTTTTAAAAAAATTTTGAGTTCTGAATTGTCTCTCCCTCCAGTCCCTCTACCACGCATTGAGCAGGCAAGCAATATGATAGCAGTTATACATGTGAAATTATGCAAAGCTTATTTCTATGTTTTAAAAAAAACAAGAAAAATGAAGTGAAAAAATTGTACTTCAATATACACGCAGAAATCGTCAGTTCTCTCTTTGGAGGTGAATATAGTTTTTCATGATGAGTCTTTCAAAATAATTTTGTATCATTGTATTGATTAGAGTTGCCAAGTCTTTTCACAGTTAATCATAGTTACAATATTGCTATTACTCTATACTCTTGGTTTTGCTCACTTTACTTTTCATCACTTTAGATGTCTTCACAGATTTTTCTGAAAACATCTTGCTCATCATTTCTTAAAGCACAGTAGTATTTCTTTATGATTTTTTACAACTTGTTCATCCTTTCCCCAATGGATAGTCATCTACTTAATGTGCAATTCTTTGTCACCACAAAAAGAGCTACTGTAAATATTTTTGTATATGTATATATATGTACATATGTACATATACATATATATATATATATATATATGTAGTGCCTTTTCCTTTGATTTCTTTGAGATTCAGACCTAGTGTTGATACGGTTGGGTCAAAGGGTATGTACAATTTTATAGCTTTTTAGGCATAATTCTAAAGCATTCTATCCTGGAAAAGTTTTAAGACAAACTATCAATTTGCTAAACATTATTTTAGTTCTGAAAACAGAGAGACACATCATGGTGATAATTTTTTCTAGCCATGACAGCTTGTAAAGTGAAGGAAAAGCCATTTTAAATTGATTTTGTTCAAAAAATTAACTTTTAAAAATACCCTCTCAACAAATCAACTAATTAATGTTTACATAAGGAACACTGTGACAGTTAACAGATTGGCAAGCTGTTAAATTAACTGACTGAAATCATAGCTCTAATTTTGCTATTCCCCCAACTTATATCTTGAATAATTGGTATAATGATGTTACATTTGAAATCTTTGATAATAAAGTAGAGTTTGATTGTATTGTATCAATATGTAATTGTAAACCAGGGCAAACTGAATAGTAGAACTGTCTTTCCAAAAGGAAGGACCAAGACATCTGTGTTATAAAAATAGTTAGAATTAATTCTAGCTGTGATTTATTTCACAACTAAAATATAACTTTATTTATATATTTATTATTGATTCTGTTGTTTAAATGGTATGACTAGTAATTTTAATATTGAGATTAAGAGCTTCAATACACAGAAAGATATGCATGATTGCATATATGGAAGTAGTATCTTCAATTTATTAAATAATTTATTAAATTTAGTACATTTATCAAATCTAATATATTTTGGGGGAGAAAACATACAACCATAAACCTAGGTTATCCTAGAATTTGGGATGGTAAGCATATATATGGTTATGAGTTAAGTAGTAGGTTAAGGAATGGCCAACAGTTGAAATTGGCTAATCCTATGTAACTCTGCTATAGTAGTTTATCTTTGTGGAGAAATATTATGGTATAGTTTATGACCTTGGATAAATCCCTTTTCTCTGTTTCTATAAAATAAAAATAGTAATCCCTTCCCTGCATCTTTCACAGGAATATTATAAGAATCAATGAGATGATGGCTATGAAATTAATCAATCAGCAAATATTTATTAGGGCTTACCATATGTTCAGTACCATGTTCAGTGCAGGGGATACAAACATAATGAATGAAACAAACATATGTTCAAGGAACTTATATTCTCCCTACCTCACTTATTTCTTTTTCATTTTTTAAAATTATAATAGCTTCTTGTTTTTCCAAATACATGCAAAGAGTTTTCAACATTCACCTTTGCAAAACTTTGTGTCCCAATTTTTTTCCCTTCCCTTCCCTAGAGAGCAAACAACCCATTATAGGTTAAACATGTTCAGTTCTTCTAAACATATTTTCATATTCATCATGCTGCACAGGAAAAATTAGATCAAAAGGGGAAAAAAACATGAGAAAGAAAGAAAAAAAAACAAAACCAAGCTAACAAACAGTACCATCGCTACCAAAAAAGTGAAAATACTATGCTTTGATCCACATTCAGTCTCCATAATTTCTCTCTGGATACAGATGGCTTTTTCTATCCCAGGTCTATTAGAATTGCTTTGAATCACCTCATTATTGAGAAGAATTAAGCCCATCACATAATCTTCTTGATGCTATGTACAATGTTTTCTTGATTCTGTTCACTTATTTAACATCAATTCATGTTAGTCTTTCTAGGCTTTTCTAAACCAGCCTGCTTATCATTTCTTGTAGAACAATAATATTCCATTGCATTCATATACCATAACTTATTTGGCCATTCCCCAACTGATGGCAAACACTCAATTTCCAAGGGAACTTATATTCTAAAAGGCAAGACAACAAGGACATATATAAATATATACATAATAAATGTAGAAAGAAAAATATAAATAGAAAGTAATTAAATAACAAGGTATTTTGAGAAGTAGGGCACTGGCTGTTCAGGGGATCAGAAAAGGCTTCATGGTGTACTTTGAAAACTATAAAACTATAAGTGCATAGGATTTATATTATAATGATAATAAAAATACATTCCTATAGGCTGTAAGAGGCAGCTAAGTGGCTCAATGGATAGAGTTTTGGGCCTGCAGTCAGGAAAACTGGAGTTGAAATCTGACATCAGACATTTACTAGTGATACAAGTTACTCTTCAGGCAAGTCACAACCTCTGTTTGTCTTAATCAACTGGAGAAGAAAATGGCAAACCATCCTGGTGTCTTTGCCAGGAAAATCCCATAGGCAGTATTGTGGTGCTGTAGTTTATTTAACAGCAACAAGTAGCTATAAAGTTTTCAAAGCACTTCTATAGCAATACTTGAGTGAGTGCAAGTAATATATTCCTATTTTACAGCTATGAAAGAAAAGAATAGAGTGATTTATTATAGTCTGGTCATACACTTTGCTATATACAGAATTAGGATTTGAACTCAGGATTCTTGATTTCTCTGCTACTAGATTTTAATGAGTTGGGAAGAGCATATTGATATTCCTTCTAAATAATCTTTATGCAATAGAACTGATTTTTACTGAGTAATTATGACTAATGCCAGATGGAACAGTTGAAAATAATAAATTTAGCTGCTAAATAATAATGAATTCATTCTGAATTTCCTAAAATTAAGTGATTTATTTTTCTGAGTGACAGGCTTCCACATCTGATATTCTTGAAGTGACATTAATTTTGATTATTCTGACAGATTATTCTGAAGTATATTTATAAGCTACATATTATGGTTGCTAGACTTTGTTTTTTTAAAATTTATTTATTTTTATTAAACCTTTTTATTTGCAAAACTTATGCATGGGTAATTTTTCAACACTGACCCTTGCAAAGCTTTCTGTTACAAATTTTTCCCTCCTTTCCCTCACCCCCTCCCCTAGATGGCAGGAAGTCTAATACATGCTAATTATTAGACTTTGTTATTTTAGTCTCATCTCTAGAGCAGTCTGCTGGCTTGGATATTGAATACAGAAATAAATCTTTTCCATGGGTCCAGTCATATTCCAGACTTGACTGACTGCTGGGGACTTACAAAGTTCATATCCAAGGATAATGCATACTCTTGTGGATCAAAGGTACCAGATGATCTAGAGCTGGAAGAAACCATAGAAATCATCTAATATAATTGCCTCATTTTAACATAAGAAAAAAAAATAACACCCAAAGAAATTAATTGACTTGCCTAAGCTCACATAGCTCTCTTTAGATCATTCCTGAGCCTTGAAGTTTGTCAGGTCCTGCAGGTTGAAACAGACTGGATTGGAATCAGTATTTCACAGGCCTTCAATGATCAAAGAAAAAGATATTGGAATTTCTTCTTAGACTTAAAATTTGAAAGTTGGAAGATCTCTTGGAGATTACCTATACACACGTCTTTTTACTAGGTAGGTTTATCGAGACCCGAAATGGGGAAATATTTTATTCAAAGTCATAAAGGGAAATAAATGACACAGCCAGGGCTCAAACCCAGGTTTTCTTATTTCTAATCTATGGGTATTTCTGTTGCCATTTGAGATTGTTCTTTTTTTTTCTTTCTCAAATTCATCTTTGAATCTCTCCATTCACAAGAAAGTTATATGTAGAATTTACTTTTTTATCATAAAGGCAAATTTGCTTACAACAATCCTATAGGTTTACTTTTATTGTCTAGACAGAATTAGAGCCAATGCTTTCATATTTTAATAATGGTTGCTCCTCTTTTAACTAGTCAGTTTCCTTTTCATTTAGTCATTTGAGTCAAAATGCTGGAACCATTCTTCTGTAAATGTTGTGTCTATTCCTATTATCTTGCCTTGTTTGAAAATTGCCCTTCTCTAAAAGGGAGGCTGTCATTCTTCAGAGAGTTTTCACTGGACTGTCTGATACTCATTATCAGGACTGAGAGTTTATATGACTTCAGAGAGACAGTGTACTAATTGAAAGCCGTCAGACTGGGATGACCTCCCCCCATGTAAGGAGAAACCACAGAATTTATTCAACTGAATTGATGTCTCACTCTCAAACTCAACTTGTTTCAAACTAAACTTAATATTTCACTCTGTATCCAACCTACTCTTCCTGTTGATCTTACTATTTCTGTAATTGGAACTATCATTCCCTCAAACTACTCTGTTTGAAACTTTGGCATTATCTTTTATTCTTCCCTGTCCCTTTCTTATGTCTTCTAATTTAAAGAGTTAATAATTTAAGGAGACTTCTACCTTCAATACATCTGTCATGTTATCTCCTCTCTTTTTCTACTACCATCAACCCTTTAGGTTTTTCCTGACCCAGTTCTTGAGGAGTATTTGGAGTAAGGATTGGTCTGCATAACTAGTCTGAAACTTTATGAATCAGGGCATATGAGGACAAACTAGAAATTTTACTCCTGTGAATTAGCCAGAAGTGTAGGTTGGCTAGGAGTAGAATAAGGAGATCGACCATTGTGATGTCTTTTATTAGATTCAAAGTCTTGTATTAGATTCAAAGTCAGGGGATCAGAGATTAGCAATACTTCAGAAGGAGCAAACTTCACCTGGACTATTCAGAATATCAAGAAGTATGCTAGGAGAGTGGCTGCTTAAAGTAGGTTTCATTATATTCTTGTTCCTTTTATCAGCTATCCTGAAAACTCTAGGTGGAACTTTCTGGATCATTATGGGCTTAGTGTAGCTAAGGTAGTTCTATGTTTCCTGAGAATCCATGGAAATCCCTACTCATCTATTGATCATTTTTGCCTGTCTTCTAAGAGAAAAACATCTTTTTGTCTAGAATTTACAAAATCATAAAATGATAAAGCAGGAAAGACTCTTGTATAGATAATTTGATGGTTTTGAGGTATTTTTTTTATTGCAAGATAATCAAGGTTAAGTGATTTGCCTGGAATTACACAGCTTGTAAATGTCAAGTGTCTGAGACTGGATTTGAACTCAGGTTCTCCCAGTTCCAGGGTTGGTGCTCAATCCACTATGCCACCTAGCTGCCTGGATCTTCTAGTTTTATAGAAAAGGAACTGGAAACCCAGAGAAGGGAAATTACTTGCCATGGATTCTATAAGACATTTGTGGCAGAACTGAAACTTGAACCCAGATCTTATAACTTCCAAAGCAGGATTCTTTTCACTGTACCTCACTCTGCCTCTAAATTGTAATTCCATTGGAATTAGGTCTAAGAGGCTCTGTTAGGCCAAATTTTGGAGAGAGAGCTTCTCTTTCCTAATGTAGGTATCTAAATCTTTTATCCTTTGTGACCCAGTCATTCCCTGGAAATGGATCAGGGATTTTGGTTATGTAGTTCCCACAAAGAAACATTTGCTTTTGATAGTAGAAATGCCAACATGACACTAGTGGATGACTTTAGTGCAAATCTTTCCTAGAGAGTAGTTGTCTATTTGATGTGCCTGTCTTGGAGAGGTGTCCCAAATCTGGAAGTAACTGAAGGTAAAACAATCATTCATTCTCTGCAGATGTGATGAAAAACCAGGTCAAGAAAGTGACTTTAGGATTAGTCCTGGCAAAGAATCTAGGTTAATTAAAGTTTAAAATCCAGATAATTTCCACAGAGATTTGGGAGCTCTGCTTCCATCAGCTGAATGCAACTATAGTTTTCAACTGGAGAGGACAGAAATTATAGAATTATAGAAAGTTAGAGCTGGAAGGGCTCTTAGGGGACATCTAGATCAAAAGCCTCTTTTTACAAATGAGGAAATGGAGGTCCAGAGAGGCCAAAATACTTTGCCCAAGGACACACAGCCAACAAGAGGCAAAAATGGCTCTTTCCATTGTGTCAATCATCTATCCACTAAATTGTGTTTGAAGTGGGTCCCTGATCTCTAGGCAGTATGCTGCTTTTCCTGTAGAGGGAAGCTTTTTAAGCTGAGTTATGACTTCAAGCCACATTTAAATTCTGAGTTCCAAACAGCTTTGACTGCCTGGGAAACCTCACTACGGCTGAGAATCTAGGTCAGCTGTTTATAAGACAATGAACTGTACAGACTTCAGGTAGTGGATGATGCATTTTGAAGGCAAGAAAGTGGTGTTTTTTTGGATGGGGGGTTGGTAGGAAGAGGAAGGAGGGTGTATATTTTGCTGTAAATGCATTTCTTTGACATTTCCCTTATGTCAGAGTGCATATTTTGTGCTGGGCACAAGATTAATCTAGGGGCATTGAAAAAACTGATAAATGAGAAATGAGTTAATCAAAGATTTGTTTCTCTATTGATTAAACTTCAGTCTATTAATTAGAAGTGGTATTAATGAAAAGATTATCCAAGAAAGGCTTTTGGTTCTTGAAGATATTCTTTTGAGTCTAAAGCTATTACTGGCTATTTGTGGGCTGAGGCACCTGAGATCCTTCTTGTTCTCTTGCTTTTCTGTAAGCAGCTTGAGCATCCATCTATAACAAAAAATGAAGCCTCTCAGTTATATTAGAACGTTATGGTTTATAAATGACTTTCCTCTCAACAGCCATGTATGTGAAGCAGGTTGGGCAACTATTTTTATCCCCATTTTGCAGATGAGGAAATGGTGTCAGAGAAGATTTCTCTCTGCCCTCCCTCTTTATTTCTGATTTTTATATAGCACTTTGTAGTTTATAAGATATTTGACATATCCATCTGTCTATCTAAATCTATAAATATGCACACATGTGAATATGTATATATAATCTTATTTGATTTTCATAAGTGCACAGTGAAGTAGACAGACATTATTATTCCCATGTTATACATGGGGAAATTGCATCACAGAGAGGAGAGTTGACTTTATCCATAGTTAGCATACTCGTTAAGTCCCACCCGCCCACCTCAGCGGGGGACATAAACTACCCACCGTTCTCCTAGTCGGGGGCAGATTCCCCGTCACTCACCTCGAGGGGAGTCAACTGGTTTCTTACCTATTTCCCAGGTCTTCGGACGTCTCCGGCCCTGCTTATCTTAAGCAGGGAATTATCCCCACAGAACACCCAAGATACGAAAGGCTGGCTAACAGCAGGTTTGTATTTATTCGGGATGTCACAAACTGAAGTTCCCTATTACATGGCAATGCTAGATGTTACCTGGCAGCGTGTTGGCAGTCTGCCAGTAGTGCCTAAGTGCCGATAGTGCCCCAATACTGATAGTTCCCTAATGCAGATAGTCCCCTGGAATCTTTGTTTACTCTCTTATATAATCTCCTATTCCACATAATCCAGGAGGGTAATCCCTCCTCCACGTGGTCTAGGAGGGAGGAGTCCCCTCCCTAGTCCCTGTTTACCCACTTCACTTGATCCAGGAGGGAGGAGCCCCATTCACAGTATAACAGGAGTGAGGAGGCTCTTCCTCTTTACTGAGGCATACTCAATACCATCCCTGCCCTCCTGAGGGGTGGGCCTAGGCAGAATACACCTCCGAGTGTCCTCAAAACTCTGCACCTGCTATCTGCTGTCTGTGGGTCCCAACACATACTAGTAAGTGTTCAAAGCAGGACTTAAAACTAGATCTCTTGACTTTAAGTTCAAGGAACTTTCCATTATATCAGGTATGTACCAAGGCATGTAGATGGCACAGTAGATAAAGCTGGATATTGTACATGGAGTCAGGAAGTTTAATTCCTGCTTTTATCAGCCTCAGTTTCCTTATTGTAGAATGAGGATAATGAACCTATATCATAGGGTTGTTGTGAAGACCAGAGGAGATATAAAGTTCTCTGCAAATCTTAAAGACCTATATAAATGCAAACTATACCAGGCTGCCTTCTGAAATAGTAGAAAATGGCTTTGTGGTAGGAAGTGTCCTTTCTATATGTTGAGGGATTGAACTCTATTCCTACTGGATCTTGGTGGCAGATTAGATAGGCAGAACTGGTTAAATTGGGGATGACTGGTACCCCAGATCTTCCTCAACAAGGTCTTGTGTATTTTCAAGGTAGAATTCTATAGAAATTGACTGTATGTAAAAGGCAAACATATGGGCAGATGGTTCAGGTCAAGAAGGGCAGCTTGTGGGGTTTTACTAATATAGTAAAGGAACAATTAGATGAACACTCTCCTTGTTGAACCTATGAAGACTATGCTTAGTGTTCTCACCAGCCTCCATAGTTTGCTGCTTCTCATACTAGAGATCTAGAGGTAATATGAATGGGCAATTATGACAGGAGTTTAGGTCAGTAAATATCTGGTAATGATAGCAGTATGATATTTGCAGACATGCATAACAGCCTATTCTGTGTTAAAATTTATAAACATTTTTCGTAATTTGTTGAACTTGTATATCCCCCACTTTTTTT
Source organism: Myrmecobius fasciatus (assembly GCA_023553655.1). Lineage (NCBI taxonomy): Eukaryota > Metazoa > Chordata > Mammalia > Dasyuromorphia > Myrmecobiidae > Myrmecobius > Myrmecobius fasciatus. Next base: position 3,903 of record JAJPUD010020443.1, on the reverse strand, counting down.
TTATTCATTTGTGGTTTAGTTTATCTGGTTACTAAGAAATAATATGGCTCTCTAAATTGTGATGATCTCTGCTTTTCATTTGTATATTCACAGCTTATAAAACAAAATGAAACAATTACAATTTTAGGTGGCATTAATGGCGACAGAATGACCAGAGCAAGGGAAGTCATAGTCCTCTTTCCAGGTCCATCTGAAGTTACATTCAGTTTTGGATAGCACATCAAAAATTATTCTAATTACCAAAACAAAACACAAGCCTCATAATAACTGCTAATTAGCTAGTTACTGATCCAGTCATGAGATAAAATTTCCATTTAGAACTTTTAAATTAGAATCATATGCAGCAGAATTAAGTAGGGAAGAGAAAAAAATAACATCATGCATTTTAACAAAAATAAAAGCAAACACGTGAGCAAACAACAAATATATTTGCTCTTTCTCTTTCCAAACGAATAGGAAGTCCTTTATCTTTGATATTTAAAAAACATAGCTGAAGTCACAGAATCATAAAATCATAGAATGTCTCCAATTCTACATCAATAGCCTTGAGCATTTTGAATTGGATGTTTCATAGACATCTCAAGCCCAATATGTTTAAAACAGAATTTATCTCCCCTCCCCCATCAAACCCACTCTTTCTCCAAACTCTCTTATGACTATCTAGGGCACGAAGCAGTCAATTAACAATCATTTATTCAGTGCTTACCATGCTGTAGGCATTGTGCTAAAAGATACAAAGAAAAATAGAAAAAAACAAACAATTCCTGATTTCCATGAATGTACATTCTAATGCATGAAATGAGTAGGTAGGGAGAACTGGGATGCTCTTAAAGAAGGTGGTTTTGAACTGGGATTTGAAAGAAGGAAGATAAATTTAAGTAGTGTGAGGAGGCAGACTATTGCAGGCACTGGGGAAAGCCACTGAGGCAGAAGGAGGTGGAAGATGAAGCATTGTGTTTGAGGGAATGCCAACGTGTCAGTATAGCTAGGTTGTAGAATATATGGAGGGGAGTAAGACCAAAATGATAGAAAAAGGTCAGGTTAGGAAGAGCCAAATAGAGGGCCTTAAATGAAATTCTAGAGGTATTCAGGAGCCACAAGAGCTCACTGAGTAAGTGACCAAGATAAAGTTGTAGGGGATGGGTTACATAACTGGATCTACACTTGAGAAAAATCATCTTGACAGCTAAATGGAGAAAAGGATTGGAGTGGGAAGGGACTTAAGATAAGGAAAACAGCTTGAAGATAATTTCAGTAGTCCAAGCAAGAGGCAATGAGGACCTGAACTGATCTGCATGAGTGGAGAGGAAGCGATATAAACAAGAGATGTGAAAGTAGAAATGAAAAGACCTGACAATAGATTGGATATATAGGGTGAATATGAGAGAGTTGAGGATGACACTGAGATTTCCAGTTTGGATGATTAGGAGGTTGGTGATGTCATTGACAATAATATGGAAGCTTGGAATGAGAGGGACAAGATAATGACTTTTGTTTTAGACATGTTGAGTTTGAGGTGCTTATAGGACATTTAGTTCAAGATATTCAAGAGGTAATTGGAGGCAAAATCTAATGGCCTTTTTCAGTCTTTATTTTTCTTGACCTCTCTACAACCTTTGATACTTTTGATCATCTTCTCCTTCTGGATACTCTCTTAAGTTTTCATGATAACTGCTGTCTCCTTGTTCTTCTCCTAGCTGTCTGACTGCTCCTTCTCAGTTGTGTTTGTTTTTGTTTTGTTTTGTTTTGTTTTTTAAATCCATGCTATACCTAGCATTAGGCATCTCTCAAGGTTCTGGATCCTCTTTTCTTCTCCCTCTATACTCTTTTACTTGAATGATCTCTTCAACATTTATGGATTCAATTATCACCTCTATGCAAATGATCCTCAAAATCCATTTTCCCCTTAATTTCAAAGGGCTTTCATTTGTGGCTACTTTTTTTTTTTTTTGCTGAGGCAATTGATGTTAAGTGACTTGCTCAAGTTCACACAGCTAGGAAATATTAAGTATCTGAAGACAGATTTGAACTCAGATCCTCCTGACTTAAGGGCTGGTGCTCTATCCACTGTGCCACCTACGTGCCCCTTGCTACTTTTAAGACCAAAATATCAGAAAACTAGCTACTGCAGAGGAAACATTCCATAATAAAGAAATAGTAACTCTATTCCTTCTTTCCCTATGGTATATATAATTTCATCTTATTTTAAGGGTAAGTTACAAGAAAATGACAGATTTTGAAAAAAAAAACACTCATAATTGTGCCTCTCTACAATTATGTCCTTCACTGGCAGTCACTATGAGGCTACCCTATAGTCTCAATCCTAAGACTCTCAGCCATAATGACACTATGTTATTGGAAAGTTCTTTGCCCAATTAAATAAAAATATTTCAAGATGGTTTTCTACTTTCCTGCTATCTTCTGAGAAAGTTGGTCTCCATTTTTTTCCCTAAATATGATTAGAACACTCAATATGGAGAAAAAAACCACCATCTGAAATAACTAAATTATTCCTAGTTGTGGAACTAGTAGGAAATTAGGAACCTGTTCCTAGGACAGCCATCTAGCAGAGCACCAAGTTAATTCAATGACATGAATGGAATGCTAGTAAAGGTACAACAGAAAAAATCCCAGGCTTCAGGGCCATTTTTCATTTAACAATTTTATTGACTTATTATCAGGTATAGCAGCAGCCTGAAGACTTCTGACTTTAATCACACCAAAATGTTTATATTTGTTGCTGTGGGAAGACATGATTGTCAAGTTGATTTCCCTTCTATTCAAGATTTTAAATTAAGCTTGATAGAAAGATCTAGATTGGGGAGTATAAGATAACTATTTATTACCTAAAGAGACAGCTCTTTGGTAAAGGAAAACTCCTTTAGGAAACAAGTTTTCGGCTTCATCTTCAGAGGTAGTTGGAAGTATCATGATACTTTATCCAGCTTTCCAATTCATAGGAGTAGCAAGAGTTGCTGGATAGAGTTCAGACGGACTCATATTTTTATCTGGGCCAAAAAGCAATACCATAGAGTCATCCCAGGCATGTGCATAGCACCCACTTATCCAAGTCTAACATATCTAACTTGGCAGCAAAGTCCGGATCATAATCATTAGCTAGAAAAAAGGAGAAGGAAACAGTGCTAATTGGCAAGCACTGTACTAAGTGATTTACAAATATCGAATTTGATCTTCACAACAACCTTGGGAGATAGATGCTCTTATTATCTCCGTTTTATAGTTGAGGAAATTGGGGCTGAAGTTAAGTGACTTAGCTGGATCACATAAGTATCTGAGGCTGAACAGTTCTTCCTAACTCCAGCCAGGCCCAATGCTCTATCCATTAGCTGATAGGGAAAGGTAGCTTTTCTGTGGGTTCATCTCTGTTATATGCATTGATATTCTTACTCTAGGCAAGATGGTCCTAGATAGAATCAAGGGAAAGGGCTTAATTATCTCAATATTTCACCTGGCAAATTCTAGTGTCAGGTTTGTAGCATATTCCAACCCTATTGTGCAAATTGGAGTAAAAATGAATCTTCCAAAAAGTCATGGAAACAGATACAATGGGCTCTTGTTTTTGTATTGAAGTTGGGGCCAAGCTTCTGGAAAGCACACTCTCAGGCATGGTGATGGAGCAGCAGTGAAGAGAAGGAAAAGATGAAGATGGAGGAGGTGAAGCAAAGATAGGCAACTTCAAACTTACTTATTCAACCCTAATCTCTTTCCTGACCTCTAGCCTCATGTTTCCAACTGCCTACTGGCCATCTTGATCTGGATGTCCAGTAACCTATTTTAAAATAACATATTCAAAACTGAAGTCATTATCTTTCCCCAAAACCCTGTCCTCCTGGGGGGCGGAGCCAAGATGGCGAACTGCGGACAGCTTTCTCTGTGAACTCC